>CM077155.1:143826615-144104460 GCA_039583875.1 Platanthera guangdongensis | reverse complement strand
CCTTTCTGGGGATTGAAATCTCTAGAAAGCCCAACTCATGTCCTTTCACCAACGAAGTATGGCTCTGATCTTTAAAGGAGGCAGGACTCACTGGTGCTAACCTGTCACGTTGTCCTATGCTGGCTGAGAAGACAAACTTGGACAATGACTCACCTCTTCTCTCTGATCTTACGAGATACCGGCGTCTGGTGGGCCACTCATATATCTCACGGTAACCAGACCCGACATCTCTTATGCTGTTGGCAAGGTGAGCCAGTTCATGCAAGCTCGAGGGAGTGTCATCTACAATCTGCTCTGAGGATATTAGAGTATACTTAAAGCTGCTCTAGGGAAAGGACTCCTATTTTAGAAAATGGTCACCTTAGGGTTGAAGTACCCGTACTCTGATTCAAGCTATGCGGATGACAAAGGGGACCGCAAATCGACTTCAGGTTTATGCACATTTGTTGGAGGCATCTTGTGAGTGGAAGAGCAAGAAACAGTCTGTCGTTTCCAGGTCTAGTGCAGAGGCGGAATATCACAGCATGGCATCGACTACATGTGAGTTGAAGTGGTTGCGGGATCTCATGCTTGACTTAGGAGAGGTTTACAACTATCCTCTTCCTATATTCTGTGACAATAAGGCCGCGATACACATTTCCAAAAATCCGGTCTTTCATGAGAGAACAAAACACATAGAAGTCGACTGTCATTTTATTCTGGAAGAAATATTGAAGAAACAGATTTGCACTCCATTTGTCACTTCCGACAATGAGTTGGCAGATGTCTTCACCAAGCCGGTGTCCGCTTCCTTTTTCCACATCTGCGACAAGCTGGGCATGATCGATATCTATGCTCCAGCTTAAGGGGGAGTGTTGAAGTTGGTGACCGGGCGGTCTGGCGGTTTGTCTTGGCGGGTTGAAGACCGCGCGGTCTGGCGGTTTATCTCAGCCGGCTTGGAGACCAGGCGGTCTGGCGGTCTACCCTGGCAGTCTCTCTTCCTCTCTGGTGGTAGTCGTGCGGTTAGCCTTGCTGTCTAACCGCGCGGCTTGTGCGATTTGGTTTGTATAGTCCGCTTAGTCCTGTAAATTATAGTCCCACATCTCTTATTTGTATTCTCTCATCTCTCCTCCATTCTATATAAAGGAGGGCATACCTTTGTAATAGATACCTTTTTTGGATAATAAAATTTCAATTATTCAAAAGTGTATCCGTTTGTTCTTTTCTATTCGCTACTTTTAACACGGCGGAAGCATGTTTGAGAAGCACTCGGCCTCAACAGTTGTATAAAACACATTGACAATAAAAAGAAAGTGACATACAAACAGAATATTTACAATGTATTTACTTAATATAATTACAAATCTAGAGCAACTCGCTCAGTACAACCAAAAGAGAGAAGAAAGGGGGCCCTTTAGGGAGACGCGTTGTACCCCTCCGAGCTCTCGCTTGAACTCCCGCGAGAGCTCTCGCCTGAGCCCTCCCCGGATGTCTCGCCACCCGCGGTAGGGGATTTTGGGACATCCTAAGGCAGGGAATCGGCCGCGCCTGGGGGCATCGGGACGGGCTCGAAGAGCCAAGGGACGAGCTGGCAAGCGGTGATGGACTTGCCTCTCCCATCCAAGCAACCTACGTCTCGCAGCATCTCCAGGGTCATCTTGACTGTAGCTTGAGCGTTGGCCTGGAGGAGCTTGTCGATGTCGTAGACTGAATAGTGGCGGCTCCTCAACCTTTTCTCTAGTGGAGGAGGAGGGGGCGCAGTCGCCTCCATGCGCCGGAGCTGGTCCCTCAGCAGGACGTTCTCGTATCGCGTCTGGTCTAGCTCCGCGCGAAGCGCCACTACCTGAGTGGAATCCTGCATAGCGAGAGGTTAGCATGAAAGGAAAAAACGTTGAAATCTACAGTGGCGAGAGCGAGTGCCGCGAAAGGTCTCGCTTACCTTTTTCGTCGGGCGCAAGGACAACAATTGCTTAGCATCTGCCAGCTCTTTCTTCAAGGCAGCCGCCTGAGCCATCGCCTCCTCCCTTGCCTTGAACATATCTTGGAAGTTGCGGTCAATGGTGATACTCCGACGTGCGCACATATGCGCAAGCTCGATCTCGCGCATCAGCGCCCGGGTGGAGTCGTAGGCCAGGAGCCGGGTGGTCATTTTATCATAGATGTTGGCGTTCTCCCGGCTTTAAAGGTCGTAGCACAAGGATAAGGCATCACTGGTGACCTCATCTCGCTCCGCCCAGCTGGGTAGAAGAGACGAGATTGACACCCTGTTGGTATCATGGTCCCACTAAAGCAGCGGTTTATTTTCCGCATCAAGGCACTTTGTGCCGAGACCAAAATTTCGATGACCCAGCGGCACCTCTCCAGGCGGAGACTGAGCGGAGGTCTCGGCAGCGGCTCCCTCGCCATCTACTCCACCGGGGGCTGGGGGGTTCTCGGCAGGTGCCTCGGCGCCACCCCTGGTAACAGCAATCTCGTTGGAGGCCTGCAAGATCTCTTCAAAGGAGCGTCCTGAAGCGGGAGGTCGGGACGGCGGAACCGTTACGACTTTACCCTTCTCGGTAGCGATTATTTTGGGCCTCTTAAGCACTGGGGGAAAAGGGGCACCAGGCTTTCGCTTCCCGACGCCGGTCGAAGGAAGCGGGGCCGGCTCGTCCCGGCAAGCTTGAGCCGCGGACTTCGCGAGAGCCAGTGGATCTCTCACAGTTTGGCTCTCGGCAGCGTGAGCCTCGTCGAAGGGTTGGCGCAGGGGGATCTCGTGCTCTCCTGCAGAGGGAATAACACTCAGCCCTAATCTTAAAAAAGAGGGGGGAATAGCGAGTCAAAGGCGTGACTGTACCTTCCCCCGGAGGCACGGGGAGGAGCGAATCGACGCCCCGCCGGAGGAACTGGACGTAGAAATCCTTGGTTCCGAAGAACTCAAGGAGGGCGCTCTCGCACGAGCCCAAGGAGGGCGTCTTGTAAGCGGCATCCACATACTGAATGGGCGCGAGAGGAACGTTCCCGAAATTGCCGGAAACAAAGACGAACTTCTCGCCCCAGTGATGGTGCTTGTTGGCGAGGTCGATGGTCTTGAGCAGCTGCCCCGAAAAGAAGACCACCCCTCCCTTAGCGCGGAAGGTAAACAGCTTCCAGAAGATAGGGAGGCTGAACTCGATCCTCTTGGATCGCATGTAGCAGATGAATGCCACGAGGATTGCGACCGAATTAGGATTCAGCTGCGCAGGAACCACTCCATAGTACCAGAGGGCCTGACGCATCTCTGGCCCGAGGGGGAGGCGGAAGCCCACCTCAAAGTGCTCAAGGGGGATGGCGAGCTCCCCCTCCCCCGCACTGTTCACCCTGTCGCGGTTGCTGGGGTTTCACGCGATGAAGCAGGTGGGAACATAACGGGTCTGGATCAGTTGGAACTCCTCCATAGTTAGGCTACAAGAGGGGAACTGATGCTTCTGGAAGGCTTCCGCGCAGTTAGAGCGTCCTTCGCTTCCGCCCGGCATCATTCTTGTGAGGTTGAGGGCGAGATCTTTAGAAGAAAGGCGAGAGCGAGAGCTAAGCGAGAATGGGAGGGGGAAGCGTAAGCAAGCAGGAGCCCTCGGCAAACCGCGAAAGCAACGAGAAAGAAAAGCAAGGGTTTTGGATCGGAGAAATAAATACGGTGGGTGGACTTCCCTATTTATAGAAAACCGTGATCATCATGACTATTCCCAAAAAGGCGGGGGGGGGGGGGGTACAGCCGTCACGCCCTAAGTCGGCGGCGCCTCAGTTTCCCACCCAAGATTAATAGCGACTGACCAACAAATCTGATTAGCGCAAACATTTTGAGATGGCACACGATAAGTAAAATGAGCGGAAGCAGGTATTACTCTCACCGAGCGAGAGCCGAATAAAAAAATAATAATATCAAAGTTATGAGTTACAAAGACCGATAAAAAAAGCAACATGGTACATGGGGGAAAGGGAAGGCCGGGGGGAGGGGGTAAGAAAGGATGAGACTTCGCGAATCAATAAGGTTCCCACCGCCATCATCCTCGTTCCCGCTGCCTAGTCCTCGGTTGCGCCTGCGGGTTGAAATAGGACGATAGGACGGTGCATCCTAGGTTGATTCGGCAGGACAGGTCTCGGGTCCGCGCAATACACCTTTCGGGAGAGGACCTGACGGCAGGCCCACCTGGCCGATCCGTCTCGCCTATGAAGTAGTCTCGCTCTAGAGCCTCCAGCCTCTTCTCCACCGATTGGCGGAACTCTCTCACCGCGGACTCATGGGCCCGCTCCCGCCATATAAGCTTCGACATGACAGCGGCAACCCTCTTCCCCCGCCTTTTAGCGCTCCCGACACTGGTCAAGATTTCCTCCATCTCATCAGATGAAGGGAAGGGGGAGCTCTCGCCATCCTCCCCCTCTCTATCTTTGACGTCTTCTTCATCTTCATCCTCTGCGTCAGCTCCCAACCGCGAGCCTAGATCCCCTGACAAAAGAGTTCTACGGTCATGGCGAGAGATAAGCGATAATTATGATAAGCATACTGCATACCTGCAGTATGTTGAGAACCACCGACCGACGACAGGCGAGAAAGCCCAGCCCCCCCCCCCCCAGTTCCAAAGAGGAAGTGGAGCGGATTTCCTTTTCCCGGGGGGGAAGATTTTGCGAGTGGTGATCCGGCTTGGCCGGAAGCAGGGGGGAGTTGTCCTCTCCCGCGGGATGGCTGTCATCCTGGGGAGCTACGGAAGATTCGACAACCACTCCTCCCGCTAGTAGGGTAGAATCAACCGCATGGGTAGGCCGATTAGCGACCCTTACTTCGTTTTCCCGGGTGGCGAGACCCGGTTTGGCAGAAGCTAGTGCTGTGGGAAGTCAATTCAGTAATCTGAGACTGAGTTAGGAGTGAGAGTGGAAAAGATACCTGCAGTTCTCGGGGAGTCAGGGGGAGCAGCGACCTCCGAGACCCGCAGTTGATTCTCAGGAGGACGAGATGATGAGTCCAAGGGCTCCTGCGGGGGCCTGACGTCGTCAGGGGTCGTTTCCTGAGAGAAGTATCGCGTCAGCTGCAAATCCTCCCGCGTAAACAGCTAGTGGTTTCAATGATTAGCAAGTCGAGAGACATACCTTCTGCGGAGAGGGATCATCCGCACGGCTTGGGGTCGGGGTAGGCGAGCTCCTGTTCTCGTGAGAGAGGTCTCGCTGGACCACCTTTGCCCTCTTATTTTCTTTCTTTTTCTTCTTTAGCTGAGAGGGCTCAGCGGCTGACGACTTTCTCGCCAGCCAGGGGTCAACCAAGGCGCAGTTAGCCTTGGCTCGCGCCTGGGCCACATCAATATGGTCTTGAAGGTCCTACAGGAGCGTTTGTCAACACGCTTGGAACACATCGCCGAAGGAAGCGAGAACTCAGACAAGGAGCGACGATTCGGGGGCGGATTTATGACCGTCTGTCAGCACATATATATATAGACAAGGTACGACCCACCAAAAGATTCTTTGATGTTGACACGTGCTCAACGAATATTTATGGGTTGGACGTGTCTTTTCGAGCGCAGAGCTAACTCAAAAAAAGAGGGGATTGTGTACAACCTCATATTCGCTGAGTCAGACCCGGAGACACCAACGGTCAGGATTAGGCTAGCTAGAGGAGCTCCGCCCTAAAGAAGTTCCCGCCCATGAGTGGGTGGGAACGCTTGCGCTTGCGCCAAGCTCCCGCCCTGAAGAAGTTCCCGCCCATGAGTGGGCGGGAACGCTTGCGCTTTCTCCAAGCTCCCGCCTTGGAGGAGCTCTCGCCCATAAGCAGGGGAGATCGCTTCCTTGGAGGAGCTCTCGCCCAAAAGCAGGAGAGATTGCTTGCGCCAAACTCTGAATAGGAAGGCTCTCGGCTCAGAGTTCTCGCCGAGTGTGGCCCAGGGCCCGGGGTAAAATGACCTAATTACCCTCAAGTAAAATTACCCCTATACCGTCAGGATAAACCGCAGGATTTGGCTATTGGTAGGTCAACTGAGGGTATTTCAGTAATCTCAGGTCAGCAAAAGGCTATAAATAGACCCATAAGGGCTCCTTAGAATGCAAGCTCTCATTATCTTCCAATCTCCAGTACTTTCTGAGGAGCTCCTAGCCCAGCTTTTGGCTTTGGAGGGGAAGTTCTAAGAGATCTTACTGGTGTGAGGTGGGACCTCCCTACTGAGGCTTTGGGTCAGTCTTAGGTCCTTTGCAACTGGTCGAGGGTCGAGGCTCGAGAGAAGTAGCTGTTGGCTGCACCCCAGTTTTGAACTCCCGTTGCGGTCATTTTTGGCTTCAACAACAACCAGACAACACAAAAAATTTATAGTGATTCCCCAAACTGGGTACATCCACTTTTTTATCACCCTAATATAAATCTACTATCAGGTTTGAAAGTGCAGCTAGATCTGATATACTCTAGAGGGGGGTGAATAGAGTATATGGTGCTTTGAAACTTTTTACAACAATTGTTGTAATGAGAGTGAGCAGGGAAGCAATAATAAATCTAATCACAACACTAAGTTAAACAAAAACTAAGCACAGAAAAATCAAGGCCAGAAACAAAAATGAAAACAAGCAAAACCAGAAGACACAAGGAAATATAGTGGTTCCCCTAAACTTGGGTACATCCACTCTTCTACCACCCTAGGTAGGAATCCACTGCAGAATGAGTTGATCAGGTGTCCTGGGCACCAATGAGCTTTTGATAAGATGCTCAAAAACCAAATCAGATTTTTTGATCAGGTGTCTTGCCACCAATGAGCTTTTGACAAGGTGCTCAAAAATCAAGCTCAAACTTTTGAAGGGGGTTTGAGAAACCCTTTACAGAGTGGGGGTAAGAGAGTGATGGAAGTCTTCTCTTTCTCAAACAACTGAGAAGACTATGTGGATTGTTAAAGTCAAAGCTCCCCCTGAATCCTTGAGATCTTCAGGAAGAAAAGCTTTGCTGAGGGTGATAGGCCTTCAAAGATTGAACTCCAGCAATAGATGATTTCAGCAATAGCTGAAATGTTGAATGTCTGGAGTCTGGAAATATGTTGGCCTTGAACACTTTGAAAACTAAAGAGATCTGAAGATTTGAGACAACTTGATCTCCTTGGATGTGTGTTCTTGAGAATTCTTTGAGACAGAAGATTTTTGAATGTGTCTCTGTAATCTCTATTCTCTGAGTGATTCAAAAAAATTCTATCTTTTATTCTCTGGTACAGAATAGAATAACATTCTCTGTCAAGTATAGCCGTTGGCCTGCATTGATTGCATCCTTAATTGCGCAATCTCTTCTAGAGGAAAGTCCACAGAAATATTCCTTGAAAAATCCCTTGAAACTTGGTCCAGAAATGAATGAAAACGGCTAGGAAATCTCTGAATTAATTGCAGAATAACTCCTAACTGATTTGAATTTGAATTTAGAAACATCCTGGAAGTTATCTGAAATCGTCGAACTGAGCTCTGCTATCGTCGAGCTGAGCTCAACGATCTGGAAATATACAGCAACAAAATATCGTCGATCTGAGCTCAAAGATCATCGAACTGAGCTCAGAGATAAAGATCCAAAGCAGAGTCAAAATCGTCGACCTGAGCTCACCGATCGTCGAATGGAGTTCGACGATATATAATGAAGTTAAGCTCAGCGATCGTCGAATGGAGATCGACGATCTGCCAAAGTTGAGCTAGACGATCGTCGATCGGAGTTCGACGAATCGTCGTGCTGAGCTCGACGATATGACTTAGTCTCCAAACACAAAATCTTGGTCTTCAGGGCAGCTTCCAAACCTAGACTTCTAACCCTTAGACTCAATTCTAATTGACCTATTAAGCTATACAGAAGGTCAAGCAAAGGTTCCTAGAGACATAGTGATCCTGACCCAAATTAATAATAGGGTGTTCCAACAATCTCCCCCTATTTGGGTTAGGATTACTATTTACAGAATTTGGAAAAATTTAAATAACAACATATAATCAGTAAAACATAAAAACAACAGCTAGACATAGCAGAATCACAGAGATATATATCATCCAGATAGTAATCAGAAATCACAGAAATTGTCACCTTACAAAATCATTTCTTCTCTTTGCCTTTAACAAGTTTAATCTCTCTGTTAGGATTGAGGGCTTCCTTGTTGGATCTGGTATCATCTGCTGCACCCAAATATGTTTCCTTTTTAGGCCTGGGAACCACAGCTTCAGGATGTAATTCCATGTATCTGTCAGCATCAAAGAATTTACTTGAAGTATATCTCTCTAGTTCTTTCTGTCTCTGTTCAGACATAGTAGAAATGTTGGAAGAATCTAATCCTTGTTCTCTGACCTTTTTAATCTGATCTAGTGCAGCTAATTCCTTTAACCTGGCAGTCCAAGCAGCTGGATTATTTTCAGGGTCCTCAAAAGGTACAGGTGGCTCATACCTGTTGGAGGGATTGTCTTGAGGAGGCCTGGCAGACACAGTCTCTTTCATCTTGTAAGGGAAGGGACCTGATGTTGTATCAGTAGAACTTTGTCCTCCCCTAGAATATGGGTGTTGCCTGGAGTACCCTTTGGAATAGACTTGAATATCTCTTTGGCTTCCTCTGTATCCTCCTCTCCTAGAATGTGAACCCCTGGATTGGCTTTCCCTGTGGTAAGATCTGGCATGAGGTTGATAGGGAGCCTGACTTCTGGCTGGGGGTTGACTTGCAGAGCTTCCACCTGCACCTGCATCAGGAGGAGGTGGTGGACGAGGATGAGAGTGCTGGAATTGGGATGAACCCTTCTCATATTTTCTCTTTTTCTTCATTGCTTTCAGCTGATTTTTAGAGTATTGCATCCAGTGTTCAGTAATTTGGCAGTTATGTAGAATGTAATATGGGATATCATTGTTATCTTTAACTTTAGCAGGAGGTACCCTCTTCATTGCTTTGCTCCTTGCCTTCCTTTTCCTGGCAATGGTAGCAGAAGAGTCATCAGAGTCTGTTTTAAATTCATCACTTTCAGAACTCTGGTCATCATAGAGAGCCTCTATTTTCTTCATCAAGTCCTTTTTGAGCTGAACAGAAGCAGATGAGGCAGAAGTTGTAGCAGCAGATGTTGAGATGGTAACAGCAGGGATAGCAGCAGATATTGAAGGTGAAGCAGAAACAATAACAGCAGCAACAGTAGCTTCTGGAGAGGTGATAGCAGCAACAACTTCACTAACAACAGTAGAAACAGCAGATTCACTATCAGCAATAGAAGCAGAGGGAATATCATCAAGGACTACAGAAGGCTCAAATTCAGTGGCCTCTGTCATGAGAATGTCCTTGGAGATTGGTTCATCAGAAGCAACAGGAACTTCAGCAGCAGTATCAATATTCTCAGAAGCAACAACAATCCTTTCTTCAGAAGAAGCAACAACAGCAATTACTGAATTTACAAAAGAGGTGATAATGCTAGGGTCACAGCAAGAAAATGGCACAAGTGCCTTGGATAAGTCTTCTGGAGGCTGGACAGCATTAACCTCTGGCAGACAGCTGAAGAAAGCAGAATCAAAAGCTGATAGCAAAGACCTGAGGTCTATTGCAAGGACTGCAGTTGAAATCTGACTTTGTGCTGAAGGCACAGCAACAACAAGAGGAGGAGCAGCAGAAGAAGCAGTACTAACAGCAGCAGCAGACAGACAGCTTGCAGAAACAGCAGCAGCAGCAGTATGAAGATTCACTTCATATGGCATCTCCCCCTGCCTAGATGCAGACATGTCTGGATCAAGGCACACTGCTGTAGGTGCTGCCTGAGGGAAGAGGGAAGAGAACCTGGCAGAAAGGGCTGCCACTGACAGGTGTAGAGGAGCCAAGGAGGTCTCCAACAGCAGAGAGAGCCTGGGGGCAAGCAGCTCATACAGCCTGTCAGCTAGGGCTGAGAGGTCTACTTGCTCAAGAGCTAGAGCAGAGGTAGAAGGTATGGGAGCAGCTAAAGGTTCTGGAAGTGGAGAGCTGGAGAATTGTGGAAGGGATGGCTGAGGTGTTGGCAAGGTGGATATGGAGGACAGGGGAATGGATATGGATGTGGTGAAAGTTGGTTGATCAATGATTTGGTGTAGGAGGTCTTGAAATAAAGTGGAGGAGGAAGGTAACTCAGGAGGAGATGATGGGGAATCATCCATAAAGGAATCATCAAGTAGAATGAAGGATGGAAGAGAGGGTGAGTAGGTGACATCTGGTGGAGGGTAGGAGAATAGTGGGTGGAATTGTTCTGCTGGTGGAGGTAGATGAGGTTCTGGAGAAGGTGTTGATGTTGGAGATGGGCTGGATATGATGATGGTGGATGGAGCTGGAATGGTGGATGGTAGGGGAAGGTATGGAATTGGAGGAGGAGAAGAGCCAGCAACAGCAGCCAGGTCATCTGCAGGGGCAGAGACCTGTGGAGGAGTGACTCTTGGAGTCCTTGTGCCTGAAGGGGCACTGGAGGAGGGCCTGCTAGGCTTGCTTATTTGTCTGTCCCACTTTCCAAAGAGGGCACAAGACAGTCTCTTGGAGGCATTTATATGAATTCCAGAGGAGACTAGCAAGGCGGGGCACCTGTGCTGCAGAAATACTCCAAGGATTCTCCCAAAGTTAACAAAACTTTTGTTTATTTTCTTTTTGATGAGGTCAAAGAAAACCTCTCCCCAATTCAGATTCTTCCTGTCCACAAGAGCTCCCATGAGGTAGAGCTGATATCTTGAAATTGTATCATGGGCAGAGTGCTTTGCCAGTAGCACTTTCCCAACCACATCTGCCATGAACCTGTATTCTACAGACAGGTTCCTTTTGAAGAGCTTGCTAGGGTTTCCCTCTGGATGACCCATTCTGGCAAGCAGTTCAGAATATTCATTTCCAGATAACTCAGCAGAATCTTCTCCATTTCTCAGTCCAAAAACTTCTGATAGAATGGTTAGGGTCAAGGGTACCTGAGTTCCAGCTATAGACCCAACTATGGTAGAGTTATCTTGATTATGAGCAGTATAAACCCACTTCTTGATTTCATCAGAAGCCAGCTTGATCCTGGTGGTCATTATAGCAGTCAAGTTCTGGTCTTTGAATAATCCCAATATGTCTTGAAAAACCTGGTCAGTGGTGCTGAATGATTCCAGGTCGATGTCAAAATCGGCATCAAACTTCATAGCAGCAAGAACAGCAACTAACACAGCCATGTGTACCTGCAAAAATTCAACAAACAAAACGACCAAGTGTAGAACTGTTTGGAGGGATAGAAAGTTCTTGCAGAGGAATCGAAAGCGCAAAAGAGAACGACGGCGAAAAATGAGTTTTATATTAGGGTTTGACGCAGAATTGGAAAGATCGTTGAACTCAGTTCGACGATCGAGGCTTCTAAAGGAATCTGAAGAGTCTTCAACATCGTCGATCTCCGTTCGACGATATTGGAGAGCATCGAGCTCCGTTCGACGATCGGTCAGAGAACATAATCGTCGAGCGTCGTTCGACGATCGTTGACCGGAAGAGATAGTTCATACTATCTGATAGACGCTGAACTTAGTTCGACGATTTTTGGAAATCGTCAATCTCTGTTCGACGATCTGGGGGCAAATCGTCGAGCACAGTTCAGAGATCAGAAAAATTCTAGACACTAAGAAAAATCAGAATGTTTGCCTAGTCTTGGTAAATTTTTAAGCTTCAAAATCTTGGATATTATTTAAGACTTCCTCCATCTAACATTCCTAACTGATTTAGGAAGAAGGTGTGTTTCTTTTCATCCAAGGGCTTGGTGAAAATATCTCCCCTTTGTAAATCAGTTGGGATATAATGTAGTTCAATTTTATTCTTCTCAACATTATCCCTTAAGAAATGATGCCTAATCTCTATGTGTTTTGTCCTACTATGGAGGACTGGATTTTGAGCTATGGAAATAGCACTTGTGTTATCACAAAAGATTTTTGACTTCTCTAAGTTGTAACCATAGTCTAGGAGTTGGTTTTGAATCCACAAGATTTGTGAACAACAACTGCCTGCAGCCATATATTCAGCTTCAGCAGTTGAAGTTGACACAGATGTTTGTTTCTTACAAAACCAAGAGACAAGTCTGTCACCAAGGAACTGACAAGTTCCACTGGTGCTTTTCCTGTCAATTCTGCATCCAGCATAATCAGCATCTGAGAATCCAGTTAAATCAAATGCTGAATCTTTTGGATACCAGAGACCTAGATTTGGACAACTTTTAACATACCTGAGAATCCTCTTTACTAAAGTTAGGTGTGACTCTCTAGGGCTTACTTGGAACCTAGCACATATACATGTAGCAAACATTATATCTGGTCTACTAGCTGTAAGATACAGTAAAGAGCCAATCATTGCTCTATATGTTGTCTGATCAACAGGTTTCCCATGTTCATCAGCATCCAATACAGCATTAGTAGGCATGGGTGTTTTCATATAAGATGCCTCAGACATACCAAATTTCTTAACCAGTTCATTTGCATATTTGGTTTGAGAAATAAAGATGCCTTCAGCATGTTGCTTGACTTGCAATCCTAGGAAGAAGGATAGCTCACCCATGCTACTCATCTCAAATTTAGAATGCATCAGGTTAGAAAACCTTATGCACAATTTGGAGTCAATAGAACCAAAAATGATATCGTCTACATAAATCTGTACTAGTAGGGTATGGGACTTATGGGTTCTAACGAAAAGAGTTTGGTCTACTCTACCCCTTATAAAACCATTTTCCAAGAGAAAGCATGCTAGGGTCTCATACCATGCTCTAGGAGCTTGCTTGAGACCATATAATGCTTTGTTCAGTCTAAAAACATAATCAGGAAAAGTTGGAGAGATAAAACCTGGAGGTTGTCTGACATAAACTTCCTCTTTGATGTCTCCATTCAGGAATGCACTTTTGACATCCATCTGATATACCTTGAAGCCTTTGTGAGCTGCATAAGCTAGAAATATTCTGATGGCTTCTAATCTTGCAACTGGTACAAAGGTCTGGTCGTAGTCGATTCCTTCTTCTTGAGAGTATCCCTGAGCAACTAGCCTTGCCTTGTTCCTTATAATTACTCCTTGATCATCCAATTTGTTTCTGAATACCCATTTTGTTCTAACAATGGAATGATCCTTAGGCTTTGACACTAGTTCCCATACTTTGTTCCTCTCAAATTGATGCAACTCCTCTTGCATTGCAATGATCCTGTGGATCTTGCTCTGCATCTTGAATGGTCTGAGGTTCAATTTGAGATAGGAAGCAGGTGTGCAACAGGTTTTGGTTGACCTGATTTCTGGTTTGCACACCAGCTGAGATTTCTCCAATTATTTGGGAAATTGGATGGTCTCTTGATGTTACTAAATCAACAGGGGTGTTGATTGTTCACCAACCTGTGTTGTTGTTTCCTCTTGTGGTACAACAACTGGCTCTTCAAGTTGTTCTTCATTATGTTGAGCATTCCTTTCATCTTCACTGCTTTCATCCTCTTGAGTAACCTGTAACTTGTTCAAGTCTTCAACTAGAGAATGTTCCTACAAAGGTTCTATGGTAGAAGAAATCTTCTCCTTGAAAGACATGTTAGTTTCATCAAATGAAATGTGAACAGATTCCTCAATTTTCAAAGATGATTTATTATAGACCCTATAGGCCTTGCTGATCATGGAGTATCCCAGAAACACTCCTTCATCAGCTTTGGCTTGAAATTTTGCTAAATATTTCTTGTCATTATTGTGAATGTAGCAAATACAACCAAAGACTCTAAAATAGTCAACTTTAGGTTTCTTCCCTTTGAGTAATTCATAGGGAGTCTTTCCCTTTAGTTTATGTATCAGACTTCTGTTCAGCACATAGTTGGAGGTGTTCACTGCCTCTGCCCAAAAGGATAGAGGTAGATGAGCATCTGACAACAATGTAGTGGCAGATTCAATAAGGGTTCTATTTTTCCTTTCAGCTACCCCATTTTGTTGAGGAGTTCTAGGAGCTGAGAAAGTATGCCTGATCCCTTCACTCTGACAGAACTCTTGCATAAGAAGAGAATCAAACTCTGTCCCATGATCACTTCTGATCAGGACAATGTGAGTATTGAACTCAATCTGTATACATTTGAGAAACTCTGTCAGACACTTAAAGTTATCAGACTTCTTCCTTAGAAAGAACACCCAAGTGAATCTAGAGAAGTCATCTACAACTACTAAAGTGTAGGATTTCCCTCCTAGGCTTTGTACTGTGATGGGTTCAAAGAGATCCATGTGTAACAGATATAATATCCTAGGTGAATCACTCTTATTAAGTGACTTAAGGCTGTTTTTAGTTTGCTTGCCTAATTGACAAGCCCTGCAGAGTCCTTCTTTCTTGTAGGGGCCAGAAGGTAGTCCTCTAACAAGGTTGTCCTTGGATAGCCTAGCAATAGTTCTAAGGTTTAGGTGTCCTAATCTCTTATGCCATAAAATATTTGGTCTACTGACAGAATTAAACAAGCAGATATCTACATCAGTTGAAAGAAAATCTACTAGATAGATGTTACCTTTCCTTTTACATGTCAACACAGTTGTGTTGTCCTCTGACTTGATTTTGCATAAGGCTTTGCTGAAGGTCACCTGGTAGCCTTCATCACACAGCTGACTGATGCTAATTAGGTTGTGCTTCAGTCCTTCCACATAAGCTACCTTCTTGAAAGTTACTTAACCAATCTGGACTGCACCATATCCTTTAGTCTGTCCAAAGTTTGAATCACCAAAGATAACTTTGGGTCCAAGCTTGGCTCTGAAGGATGTGAGGTTGTCCTTGTTCCCTGTCATGTGCTTAGAGCACCTACTATCCAAATACCATTGCTGGTTAGATGTTGGATAGGTCTTCACCTGCACATAAGACAATTCATTTGTTTTTGACCCAGTTTACCTTGTGCCTAGGTTGATAACCTTTAAATTCTGAAATGAAAGACATTCCTGGTTGACTCTTATATCCTTCAGGATGATATCTCCTTGGAGGTAAAATCCATTCAGTATAAGGGTTAAAGATTTGGGATGAAGGACCCTTAGGATTCAATTTTGATTTGCCTTTGAAAAATTTTCCAGAGCTCTGACCTCTGTTCGACGATCTTGGAGCTGCGTTCGACAATCTTGGGTCAGATCGTCGAGCTCCGTTCGACGGTCGACTATGGCTGAGGTCAGGTATTGGAGATCGTCGACCTGCGTTCGACGACTTTGGCTGAGATCGTCGATCTGCGTTCGACGATTTTGCCTGAGATTGTCGAGCTGCGTTCGGCGATCGTCGATCTTCATTCGGCGATCGTCGATCTCCGTTCGACGATTTCTGTTGCGACTTAGTTTTCTGAGGCAGATCAGAATTTTTCCTAGCAACCTCTACAACTCCCTTTCCTTTGTCAGAAATGAATTTGATTGGAGTTGTTAGGACTATAGGTTGGCTGGATGAAGCACCCAAGCCCAGTGTACTGTTGAATCTGGAGTTAACTATGCTTGTGATGTCCATCAGCTTGATGCTTCTCCCATTGAGGGATTCTTCAAGCTTCTTGGCCTCAGAGAGCTCACTTTTCAGTGAGGCTATCTGTTCCCTACAGCACTCCAACTCCTGAGAGAGTTTGAGGTTTTCTGACTTTAAAGTATTGTGTTCAGATAATTGATTTCTGAGAGAGATAATCTCTTTCTCAGACTTTAGCAGGTCTAAACACAGTGCTTTAAATTCAGATTTAAAATCTTCTGAACTAAAATCAAAAGAACCAATTACCTGATCTTCTTCAGGTTGAGTCTCTGAGTCTGACTCTGACTCCTCTTCCTCTGAATTGTGTTGTGAGGCATTGATTGCCATCATGCAGAACTCCTTTTCTTCTACATCATCCTCATCATCACTGGAGCTGGATGAGGCTTCTGACTCTTCTTCTATCTCACTCCTGGATTCAGCAACAAACCTTTTTCTTGTATGCTTGTTTTTGCTTGAAGAAGGTTTGCCATTGCCATTACTTTTGGAGTCTTTCTCCTTTCTTCTTTCTTTCCTGTCCCTTCTGTCCTTGTTCTTGTTCTCTGGACAGTCAGGAACTATATGCCCTGGTTTCCTGCAACCAAAGCAAATAATGTTTTTATTATTACTAATGGACTTGTCATACCTTGGCTTATCTTGCTCCTTGTATGATCTTCTTCTGAAGTCCTTTCTGGCCATTTTGTAAAATCTTTTGGCCAGCAGACTGAGTAGTTCATCATTGCCTGTAGCTTTATCTTCAGGCAGATCCTCAGTTGACTTGAATGCTATGGTCTTCTCTTTTCTTGTGGCTGGTGAGGCAGCCTTCTGTTCTTCCTCTCTATTTTTGATGAGTAGCTCATAAGATTTGAGCTTACCCAATAGAGCTTCAGTGGTGATCTCATTCAGACTTCTGGCATCCTTAATTGGCCAGATTCTTGAATCCCAAGTGCTGGGGAAGCATATTAGGATCTTGTCATTAAGTTCTGTTAGAGAGATCTCTTTGTCCAATGTTCTGAGTTCACTGACAATTAGACTTAGCCTGTTGTACATGTCTCCCACTGACTCAGTCTCTCCCTTCTTGAAATTCTCATATTGAGAGATGAGATGGGATCTTCTATCCTTTCTCTCATCAGCTGAGCCTGAGACTATTTCTGAGAGCTTGTCCCAAATTTCCTTGGCTGAATTACATTTAGCTACCTTTTGAAATATATCACCAGACATTGTCTGGGCTAGGATGTTAATAGCCTTAGCATCAGCTACTTTCCATCTCTTGATATCAGCATCTGTTCCTGATGGAGGTGGAACAGCATTTGTACTTGTGTTCTCTGGGGGTCTTGGACACACTGTCAAAATAGAATTAAAGATATCTTCGTCAATAGAATTCATGTAAAGTCTAATCCTTGCTTTCCAGAGTGCAAACTTGGATAGATTGCACACTGGAGGTCTGGTGCTAGCATAATCTTTGTTTTGGGCCATGATTTGTGAAAACAAAATCTAATAATAAAATACCAAAGAAAGGCAGATCTAGTTTGGGATCTTTGGGTTCAGGTGTTAGTCTGTACAACCAATCAGGTATGGTATGTTTAACCAACCTGGCTCTGATACCAATTGAAAGTGCAGCTAGATCTGATATACTCTAGAGGGGGGTGAATAGAGTATATGGTACTTTGAAACTTTTTACAACAATTGTTGTAATGAGAGTGAGCAGGGAAGTAATAATAAATCTAATCACAGCACTAAGTTAAACAAAAACTAAGCACAGAAAAATCAAGGCCAGAAACAAAAATGAAAACAAGCAAAACCAGAAGACACAAGGAAATATAGTGGTTACCCTAAACTTGGGTACATCCACTCTTCTACCACCCTAGGTAGGAATCCACTGCAGGATGAGTTGATCAGGTGTCCTGGGCACCAATGAGCTTTTGATAAGGTGCTCAAAAACCAAATCAGATTTTTTGATCAGGTGTCTTGCCACCAATGAGCTTTTGACAAGGTGCTCAAAAACCAAGCTCAAACTTTTGAAGGGGGTTTGAGAAACCCTTTACAGAGTGGGGGTGAGAGAGTGATGGAAGTCTTCTCTTTCTCAAACAACTGAGAAGACTATGTGGATTGTTGAAGTCAAAGCTCCCCCTGAATCCTTGAGATCTTCAGGAAGAAAAGCTTTGCTGAGGGTGATAGGCCTTCAAAGATTGAACTCCAGCAATAGATGATTTCAGCAATACCTGAAATGTTGAATGTCTGGAGTCTGGAAATATGTTGGCCTTGAACACTTTGAAAACTAAAGAGATCTGAAGATTTGAGACAGCTTGATCTCCTTGGATGTGTGTTCTTGAGAATTCTTTGAGACAGAAGATTTTTGAATGTGTCTCTATAATCTCTATTCTCTGAGTGATTCAAAAAAATTCTATCTTTTATTCTCTGGTACAGAATAGAATAACACTCTCTGTCAAGTATAGCCGTTGGCCTGCATTGATTGCATCCTTAATTGCACAATCTCTTCTGGAGGAAAGTCCACAGAAATATTCCTTGAAAAATCCCTTGAAACTTGGTCCAAAAATGAATGAAAACGGCTAGGAAATCTCTGAATTAATTGCAGAATAACTCCTAACTGATTTGAATTTGAATTTAGAAACATCCTGGAAGTTATCTAAAATCGTCGAACTGAGCTCTGCTATCGTCGAGCTGAGCTCAGCGATCTGGAAATATACAGCAGCAAAATATCGTCGATCTGAGCTCAAAGATCGTCGAACTGAGCTCAGAGATAAAGATCCAAAGCAGAGTCAAAATCGTCGACCTGAGCTCACCGATCGTCGAATGGAGTTCGACGATATATAATGAAGTTAAGCTCAGCGATCGTCGAATGGAGATCGACGATCTGTCGAAGTTGAGCTAGACGATCGTCGATTGGAGTTCGACGAATCGTCGTGCTGAGCTCGACGATATGACTTAGTCTCCAAACACAAAATCTTGGTCTTCAGGGCAGCTTCCAAACCTAGACTTCTAACCCTTAGACTCAATTCTAATTGACCTATTAAGCTATACAGAAGGTCAAGCAAAGGTTCCTAGAGACATAGTGATCCTGACCCAAATTAGTAATAGGGTGTTCCAACAAGGTTTTTGATCAGGTGACTGCCACCACAATATCTATTTACAGGGAGATCTCACAACCCTTTAGGTTTTTGATCAGCTTTCGACCTCTTCTCCACCCATAGTTGAGTTTGACTCCTGTTAGGTGTCAACTTATTCTCCACCTTCTGTTGAGCTTCCTTCAAATTATGCGTCAACTATATTCTCCAACTCAGTTGAGCTCGGCTCCTAAGAGGTATGCGACCATGCAGGTACGAGCAGATACGTGCAAGCATACGACCGTGACCATGCAGGTGCGAGTAAAAACGTGCAAGAATACGACTGCGACCATGCAGGTATGAGTAGAGATGTACGAGCATACGACTACGACCAACAACATGTGAGTATGCGGGAATGATTAAGTTGGTGCGAGCATCGATGGCGCGATTATGGGCAACATCAACATGCGAGTACGCATGCAACGAGCTCTCAACCTCCCCGCGCCTATGAGCCTAATGAGTATCATCATCGAGCGAGTACGTGCGCGACTAGCTCTCAATCTCTCTACGCTTATGTGTAAGCCCCCCAACCGTTGCCCGGGTCGAGCCAGAGGGGATCTTACTTGCCCAAGACGCCCACTCAGTGCTCCTTAATGGGTGACAACCCACACTACTAAGCACTAGCTGGCTGCCTTGCTTGACTTGAATCACAACATTGACATCATATCACAAAGTTTTGTGGAAGCATTAACATGAAGTGAGAGAAAATATATATCAATATATATTTAAAAGGAAGTGCAAAAAGGTTGTTGTTATTGTTCATACACAAAGCCTATAGGCTATACAGTTTTTATAGCTAATCACTCCTCTCTCTCCAACTCTGCTAGTCAGCACTCACGTCTCAAAACTCGGGAGACATCGGGGATGCTTCTGCTCTGGTGGTCCTATCAGTTGACATATCGTCCTACAGCAACTGGTCTGTATGGTGCTTCATTTCCTGTGAATGGTTATTAAGATAACTGTTTGTCATAGAGCTAAGTGGAATCAAATCTCCTCCCCAGATCCATATCCTGGGGACGAGCGTACACACCCAACAAAATAAAAAAACTGAAATAAGAGAGAGTTAGCACAATATTTCACGAATGAGCTAGGAGCAACTAAAATAAGTACAACATGATATAATTGGACTAACAATAGTAATATACATCAGTTATATTTTAGGCTCCACTAGCATAGCTACATAGTAGTTATTCAAAACCTGAACGAACTTCGCAGGCCTTCAAGTTGTGCACGCATTGCAGGCAGTCCCAACCACGCACACATCGTAGGAATTCACAGTCGCGCACACATCGTAGGCATTCACAGTCGCGCACACATCGCAGACATTTACAGCCTCGCACATATACCCTATGTCGACATAGTATGGGTCACTTCTCTTCAAGCAGGGTAGCGAGCCCTGCGGGCCTCACCGATGTGGTCGTCGGTGACAATGGCCTGTCCTGCCACTTTTAGGGGTGATCATATTGCACATCCCATACCCTAACGTACAACCTCGTGTACTCTTGGATGTGAGTGACATCCGGCGATTCAACATTTTGGCTGACCAATGGAGAAAACCTAATGGGGAAAAACATAATGGTCGGTCACCCGTGGTACTCATCTCCTCGTCTCCTTGAGTCGTCGAACTCCCTGCACCGGTACGAACGATCTACAGAAGTGACTGACCTGCCATGATCCACCGCAAGCAATTTACAAGCAATAAATAAGACAGTTTATTAACATGCACCAGGTGTTCAGCGGCTTGCCCTACTATGCTTTAAATAATTCGGGCAAACGACACTTAGCTCGACTTTCTACAAGGAGCGTGAGAGCACCTATTTGGGCCTAACTCAGGAGGAACATCTCGACTCCAGTTATCCCCAACTAAGGCTCAACCTATTAAATCTCCGCCCGTCAGGGCAAAACCCGTGCGCAGAATAGTAAATTGCAGAAATGAAAGTATGATAATAGAAATTGATGTTAGTATAATCTGCATAATTGAAATGCTATAAATAAGCAGGACCAGTAGATCATTGGAAGAGTACTGAAAGGAATGAATTGACAGGAACTTGATCAGTGCAATACTGGAATGGTATTTTAAATGAACGAACTGAAGTGAAAATAAATAGCTAGGACCAGTATGAAACTGGAGCACTGAAAAGAAAGTACTTGAAATGAATAAAATAGTTGGACCAATACGAGACTGGAATAAAACATAAAGAAAAGGTTAGTAGTCCAATCACTCATATTCAGGAGGCTTCAATTTCATCTATACTCTCAAGAGTTTTAGTTCAATTCTATCTTCGTTCTCAGGAGTTTTAGTTCATTTCTATCTCTGTTCTCAAGAGTTTTAGTTTAGTTTCATCTCCATTCTCAGGAGTTTTAGTTCAGTTCCATCTCCGTTCTCAGGAGTTTTAGTTCAGTTCCATCTCCATTTTCAGGAGATTTCCTTGGATTTTACTCATTATTCAGGTCCGATGATAGTTCAGTTGCACCCTTTATCATTGTGGCTTAATCGGACTTGAAGAATTTATTAAGGGTTGCACTTTTATTATTCATCGAGAATGATTGCTCATACTTTCATTTTTCGAGTCTGTTCAAGTTATCCGAGAGTTTTTATAACAAAGAAGAACAAGGCGCTCAGTGGTTCCATGAAACCTCAGAATACTCAGATCTTGGGCACTTACCTCGAACACTCTCGTTGGTAAAACGATTCGAACTTATTAATTGATTAAAAAGGTAGTCGCGCGCTCCAATTTTCATTTCGAGAAAATTGAGCATATTAATTTTCGAGCGCGACACTAGGATCCATTAAATTGGAAAAACTCCAATTTTTCTCCCAAATTTTGAAATTTTAATACAATCTTTAGGGAGGCCTAAGATGAGAAAACAAATTTTCTCAAATTATTTTGAATAATTTTAAATCTCTAATTTGGACAATTTCATTTGGACTTTTAAAAATACCAAAATAGCTTCAAAAATTCTCAAAATGTTTGTGGAGAAAGCCCTCATTGAGCGGAACAACTTTCATGTTCAACACTTTTTCTCTAGAAGCCTATATTTTTTTAAAAGAAAATCTCCAAGGTTCTGATTAAATAGGTGGTCTGCATATATCAGATCTAAACCCATCCTACAGTCAGGATTGCGCTAGACAGAGAAAATGGCTAGCGTTTTCCCACAGCAGATTGGACGCGGATCCACTGTGTGGGGCATAGAAGATGAGGCGGGGGGACGATGAAATCACAGTCGTTCATCTCGTTACTGTGAGATGAACGATGGTGATTTCGCCCCGTTGGAGAAGGAGGCGGTGGCCCTCTACCACCGTCGGCCGGCCACTGTCGGGTGCCGGCGCCGCCCCCGATTGACTAGCAAGGGGCCGACGAGCTTCTGAGCTGTGGTCTGGCGGTGACTCTGCTCCCAGCACCACCGCACCACCCTGCCTCTCCGGTGACTACTCCGGCCACTAAACCACCCCCGACCGGTGTGTCGGGGGTAGTGCTCCTCTCCGGCAGTGGCCCGGTAGCCTGCCGTCGCAGCAAAATAGCAAAAACATGTTGGAACCGCTGTTTCATATTCTCTATGTTTGAGAATATCAAATCCTAGATGTATTTGATCACGTATTGTGTTGATAGAGTGTGCAGGTTGACAGGTTCGAGTAAAGAAAAGAAGTCTCCTATGGATGCTAACACCGAGCGATAAGAGTTACCGTCGGGCGGTAGTCGTGAATTAATTGGACAGAGCTCTCGGGAACTTATCGCGTCGCGCTAGTCCTAATGCGCTGCGCTATCCTCTCGACAAATGACGAGAAGGACTCCTCGAGTAACCGATCTACCACTAGGCAATAGCTGCTACCGCGCCGTGCTAGTCTCTCGGCGACTGTCGAGAAGGATTTCTCGAGTAACAGACCTACCGCCAGGCGACAGTGGTTACTGCACCGCGCTAGCCTCTCGACGATTGTTGAGAAGGATTTCTCGAGTAACTGACATACCGCCAGGCGACAATGGTTACCGCGTCGCGCTAGCCGTTTCATGAGTCTCGTGACAGTTTGTCGACTTACTGACATACTACGTGGCGCTACCTTCTACCGCGGAGTGCTAGCTCTTTGAAAAAGGAAGATTCATTTTGAAATATTATTCTAGATTTGGATGACAGCTGACATAACAAGCGCACGAACCTATCACCGAGCGCTAGTCGTACCACCGGCAGTAGCCTATTTTCATGAAGACGTATAAAAGGCCGTCTTGGTTTTTGTGCCTCATGGATTGGAAAACGAAAAGTGAAGGGAGTTCGTGCATTCTAGGGTTCGACCACTCTTTCTTGCGCTCCGTTCCAAAAGGTCTCTATCTAAGAAGAAGAAAGTCGTCTCCCTCCCGTTGATGAACGAAGGACGTCGGCGATCCAAGATCTACATCGAATATGAAGAGCTGACCGGTTGCTAGCAAACGAAGATCTCACGTGTTGGTTGTGGATCGCTCAACAGAGAAGTTGTCAAGAGGGAGAACTTCATCCTTTAAATTTTCTACATCCTTATTTCTGTAATCTTTTCTTTTCTGAATCTTGTGGTGAGGGAAATCGACTGGAAGGTCGTCAAAATTCGGGAAGGGTTTTGTGAAAAATCGACTTGGAGGGTCGTCAGATTCCTTGAGAAATCATCAAGGGGAGGGGACGTCTAGATCGGGTGGATCTAGCATGGCTCTAAGACCCTTCTTTATGTGGAGGTGAAGAGCCGGCTCGAAGACTTTTCTTGGAGGGAAAGGGACAGAGCCAACCGGTCCGTGGAGCAGATCGGTATAGAAGCCAAAAAAGTTTTTATTTCTCATCGCCTTCAGTCTCCGGCGTCACGGAGATCAAAGTTGTGCAATCATCTAGAACAATTGTTATTCTAATTCATGCAATGGAATTCCTGTTTCTGGTTTGATCAATTATGTGATTGTTCTGGTTTCGTTAAGTGAGTGTTTGTGATGTGGGGATTGCAAATGAACTTGCACGGGAAAATGAGTTCATAGACTTGTCATCGCGCGTTAGATACCTAACGCGCCGCGGTAGCTTCCAGAACTTGAGTTTCTGAGCAAAATAGTTTTAATTTCAGTTTAAGGCGAAAAATCTTATTCACCCCCCCCCCCCCCTCTAAGGTTGGCCACGAGATCCAACAAGTGGTATTAGAGGAGGTTATTCTAAATCAGTTTCACCACCGGGAATAATGACCAACCTTGACCTTGAATCGACCAGCGGGGATGAAAAATTATACACTGAAAATTCTTTTGCACCACCTCTATTTACAGGTGTGAACTATAACGATTGGAGAACACTAATGATGAAATTCCTTATATTATTAGGTATAGAAGTGTGGAACATGACTTGTATCAAGCCCCCAAATAACTTAAATAAGTACGAATGTCATTTAAATGCTAAAGCTATGAATAGTCTATTTTGTGGGCTTGGTCAAGATATTTTCAAACTAATCTATACGCTTCCTACTGCATATGATATATGGAATTTTCTTGAGTTAACTTATAGTTCTCTTTCTGTAGATGACGAGTCAGAGCAATTTCTCATGGATCCAAGTGAAGAACCAAATAGAGACTTGCTCTTGGAGAAGGACATGACAATCACATCACATGAAAGGGAATTTGAAATCTCAACCATGGATGAGGCAACACACGGAGAAGTCAAAGACACTCAAAGCTCAAATCTTGCTTCATCCAAGAGCACTGTAGAAAAATGAAATTCCCTTCGTATATGCAATTCCATTTCTACAGTGATTGTGCTAGATCGGGCAAAACGTAGAATTAATAAATTGATGAGTATCAATCCAAAACTGCGCTCAGAAAATACCGCTTAAAAGCATGTGTTAATGTAGAATCCAACATTGCTGTGTCTAGTTTGCCTGTTTGCTCTTTAGATAACGTTTCGACACCTTATATAGATTATAATGAGTTAAAAGAAAAATATAAGGTTCTTGCACAGAAGCTTCATATTGCAAAAGAACAAAATGATAAATTGTGTTTAGAAAACTCATCAGTGAAAAGTGACTGCGCTGAATGCAAGAATTATAAAGTTGAAATCGAAGAGATGAACGAGACATTCGATTAATTTAGGAGTAAGTATAAAGCTCATATCGAATATATTGTCTCCACTCTCAAAAACAACACATTCACAAATAATAAAGCTAGACATAGCCGCAAACTGAAGAACAAAGAGCTAACTATAAAAATCAACATGCTTAAGGAAGTAATGCTTAAAAAATCGCAAAGCTCAACTCCTAAGTTGCATATAAAACCCAAAAGCATGTTGAATATGAACCACCATTTACAGGCTGAGTTAATCAAAGGGAGTAGAAAATCGCAAGCTAGTGCAAGTGAAACTCTTAACTATAGAAATAACTCTCACTTTGAAAAACAAATTACTCCCAACTCAAAAATAAATGAATGTAGATTTTCGGTCAACAACTACTATACTATGAGTTCTAATGTTAAGCGAAATAATCTTGACTTAAAGAACAACTTCAATATAGTTAATCTTCCAACGCAATATTATTCAATTAAAGATCATCACATAAAGACTCATAGAATTATAGAAGGAAATTTGCAACATAAACATAACATTAAACCAAAGTATGAATGAAGACCCATCACTCAAAATAGTGCACCCATTCCGCTCAAAAGGGCTCATTCACTGTCATCTCCGCAAGATGTACCACGTTATGTTTGTGTACCCAAAGGAACCGCCATCCATGGTCCCTTTTGGATACCTAAATTTCTTATCCATTAGTATCCACAAATTGCGTGGTGTAGAAACTAATCAATCCAAAATTACTCGATAATCTACATCACGATATGCCCAATATTCTGTCTATTCTTTTTATTTTGTTTTCCTGTTGTTTTCAGAGTTTGTACTTCACGATATACTCATTAAATTTTCTTTATGTAAATACGCTTTAGTCTAACACGTAGTGTATTTTTCTTATGTGGGTGTTTGTTGTGAGTTAGCACGATAAGATGACAATATCAAACTAATTAAAGCATGGTATCAGAGAATCACAATGGGTATAGAGGTAGCACAGAACACATCACATGATAAACAACTATTAACCGAGTCTGGAGCTCACTTGTTTATTACATAAGAAACTACAACTGATAAACATGAACAATACATTTAAGCTGCTACTCCTCTAAGGAGGTGGGAGAAATATTAAGCTTGACTATGATCGTTTTCATCCCATTCACCTCCTTCGCTGTCTGTTTGATCTCCCGACCATGCTCCTCCATGAGGCCATAGATGTCCCGGCTGGTTTCCCTGAGGGACCCTGTACGGTGTATCGATGGCTGCGATGGAGGTGCCCATGCCCGTAAGGAAGAAGTAATCTCGCCTACCCCGTAGACCTGCGAGAAGTTGTCTATGGGGTAGGTTGACCAGTCGATGGTTGGGTATTTATCTATCAGGACACTCTAGATCACACCACCCAGAGGCAGTGTGTTCACCCGCTGGCGGTCAGGGGACTTCAGGCAAAAAGTGTAGCGCATTACGGAAAGAATGAGATCTGAGACATTGAAGGACTTCTGGGCCATGATATAGCACATCACCATCGATAGCTGGGTCGTGACCTTCTCGGTGTCCCCAGCCTTGAACATGAGGGAGTGACGTAGGATATCCTGGATGATGCGGGCATCGGGAGTGAGAGTGTCTACCGAGGTGAAGAGATCTGAATGCCCCTCCACACCATGATAACCTCGTTCATCTCCCTCCAGGGCCTAGTAGTTCTAAAGGACTCCACAATGTCATGGACTAGACAGTTGGGGGTTGGGGTCCAGACATATTTACTGTCGAGATCTGCATGGGTTATTGTCATGATCTTCGTGCCAATGCAAGATTGGACACCCCCACCTAGGCGCATCTGAGCGGGATCCCGGAGGTTATTGAAAAACTTTCGGGTGATGTCATAGGAGAATAGTGCACCAGATGAACTCACTGCAAGCACAACAAATCCCTACAAGTACTCATATATATAAGCATATCGATCATCAATATCTATGATCATCGGAATGCTCGCAGTAGCATCATCTATAGCATGGTAGGTGGAGACTGGCACCCGGGACCTCTTTGAAAAGCTGCGGCGTGCAGACTGGGAACTCGACGAAGCCATATCCTGAAAATAAACCGTGAAACTGTTTAGTAAAATCTATAAGAAGGGGGTTAACCAAAAATAACAAAACAGAAATTGAAAACCAGCCTATGGTTCCTACCGCTAGGCGATAATTTGTTACCACCTGGCGGTAGCGTGACGGACTGTCTTCATCCTCTTCCGTTGGATATGTTCCAAAACCCCAATTTTTGGCTTAAATCCTCTCCCAAATGCGGTATAAATCATAGATCCATGCTTATGAAGAGTAGATCGGAGTTAGTAGCCAAGATCCGAAAAGAAAAACTCATCCAACATGGAAAATCACAGAAAGCTACACGGATGAAAATTTGTCTCCGGATCTTACCAAAAAATGGGATTTTTGAGTAAATCGATAGTTCGAAAATACCAAAGACAAGAAATCCGAGCCTACACAAGCCAGATCCATGAAAAACGACGATGATATGTGGCAAAAATTAGAAAACAAATGCACCTTCAACTCACAAATCATCGCGGATCGCACTCAAAAACACGTGAAGTCAAAACCTATAAATCTAAAATACTAGAAATTAAAGAGAGGCAGTACCTTAAGGCAATGTAGAAGAGCTCCAGGAAGGAGAATGTCGGCAGCAGCGAGTGGAAGTGAGCAGGTGTGCAGATCTAGATCTGAACAGAGGCTTATATAATCCAAAGCTACCGTGGAGCGATAACCTTGCCGTCGGCCATAACTCTTCTTTTCGTATTGTTGCTTATCTGCCCAAGTAAATTCTATCACATTGTCTTAGTATGCCTGCGATCATTCACCCATTATGTATGTCTCGCAATAGCGGGGGCGTAGGTGTGTGTGCTTTAGAAATGCTAACATGTAAACTACGTCTTGTCCTTAACCGGTGAGGGTTCCAGTAGGTCCTTGTGTGGCGCTGTGGGGAAAAAGTGTTGGGTTGAGCGGGTTCTTCTGTATGCACATGGGATTAACACCCCACCCTACGACACTTGTACAGCTCCTTATGCTCATCCGTCACTTAGTACGGGACTAGGGTGTATACATATAGCTTAGATATTAGATTATTGGACATACTTATGATTCACATATCCACTACATGAACATTATTTCACTTTTCATGTTCATTATATTCATGCACAATATTTTATCATGCTAGCTTGTGTTTGCATCATATATCTCTTTGAGTCTTCATGTTTTTAGAAAAACACAAGTATTTTTTTAAAATATATATATATATATATATATATATATATATATATATATATATATATATAATTATAAAAAAATTTAAATGAAAAAAAATTTATATATCTTGTTTTATTCACTTTGTTTGTGTTGTGTAATAATTTTAAAAATATTTAAAACAAAAAAAAATTGTGGATCATTCATTTCATCGGGCACACATGACCTTAACTTAGGCTATAACGAGTACAAACAATGTTTGAGATAAATTGTTAATCTGTGTGAACATTATCCCCGGTCATGGTGTGTCGAATCTATAGGTGTTAAGCCACTTAGTGCGACATTACATGTTCGTGTATGTTGACTATGCCTCTAGGTATGTGTGAGGATTTAGATAGGGGAATGACTTCACACTATTCACACATCCCTAGATAAAGTACTAATGTACAAATGTTAGACGTACATGCTATAACTCATGACATTGTATCTTAACACACTAGAAATATCTTGAATAATCAATGTCACGATACATATGTGCTTATATAAAGATTATAACTTTGGGTCAAATCTCTAGTGCTAAGGTCTTATGTATACAAGTTAAAGTGTATCTACCTAGGTGGATAGATTTCGATTGACTCAGGGCTCCTTTGAACTCATAAAAACTATATAAAAGTGATAGCTCAAAGCAAACTAAAAAGAAACTATGCAAGCTATCAAAGGTCATGTCAAGGACCCCTCCAAGCACTACTCATTTCTCCTGATAAGTCTTTATAAGTATTGTGAGGATGAGCACCTTGGTTCTAAGAGTCATTTCAATCTTGTGCATAGACTCTACCTTAAGCTTAGTGCCCTTCGTTCTAGTCTTAATATGACGTAGATTGGTATGCGACGTGATTGTTCACTCTATTTCTCATGTGTTAGCATTTTAAAGGATCGAGATTAACATGTAATATATGATATTTCTACTTGGTGTTTTCTCTCTTATTGATGCTACACATACACATCATTGCCTTATTTAACGCTTCCATGCATAAGAATTGGACTGAAACTACACTCTATATCTTTCGCACATAGGTCCTAGCACACGATCTATACTTTTGACGTTTATAATGTTTAAATGTGATTAACTCTATAACTCTCATAACATTGTATTGTTCATCGTTGTGTGCTTAGTCTATCTTGTGCTGTCCAATCCACATAATCTTTACAAAATGACTTCTTTTATGCTCGCATACTCCGCTCCTACGATTTGCCCATACACTTCATATTCTCTGATTTGCATGATTTTGGGTCACCCCTATGTTTCTCACTTCTTGTTGTCCTATTTATGTTCATTGACTGTTGTATTTATAACGCTTATCATATATTGATTTTTCATCCTACATGACTGTTTGGTCGTGCCCGCCCCTTTTGATACTATCAAAGGGGGAGAAGAGATTGTTCATGGGTATGATCTCATATAGGGGGAGCTTGTTTCAATGTGTGCACATAGATAGGGGGAGCGTGTAGAACACGTAGATAGGGAGACCGTGTAGAACACGTAGGTAGGGGGAGCGTGTGTGAAAGTGCAGCTAGATCTGATATACTCTAGAGGGGGGGTGAATAGAGTATATGGTGATTTTAAACTTTTACAACTGCTGTTGTATTTTAGGTGTGTGTGTGCAGGGAAGCAAATACAATAAACCAAGATGCATCAATTATCTAATCACAGCACATTCACAGAGCAAGGCCAGAAAACAAAAGGAAAAGAAAGCAACCAGACGACAAGAATTTTATAGTGGTTCCCCAAATCTGGGTAGTCCACTCTTCTACCACCCTGGTAGGAATCCACTGCAGGAAGGGGTTGATCAGGTGTCTTGGCACTAATGGGGTTTTGATCAGGTTCCCAAAAACCAAACCCTCAAGTCTTTTGGTGGGAGACTTGCAACCAGAATAATTTTGAAGGGAATTAAAACCATGTATAGAGGTGGAGTGAAAGGGTGATGAGGTCTTCTCTTTCTCAAGTCAAATGAGAAGACTTGTGGATTGTTGTTTAGCAGCTTTGCTCCCCCTGAGATGTAGAATGAATCAGGAAGAATGCTGGAGCACTGCTTCAGGGTGATAGGTCTTCAAATACCTAGAATTCCAAGTCCAGAGAAAGTCTCCAGGAACTTCTTGTAACTGATATGAATGTATTGTCTTTGAAGTTATCCTGAGTAAAAGCAGATGGAGAAGACTCTTGATATTGATGTAGTGTTCTTCTTCTTCTTCTTCTTGATCAGTTTTTCTCTGGGCCAAGAATGAATTCCTTTTTCTGTATTGTCTGAATCACTGTCTGTCTTTTTTTTGTTGTATGTTATGTGATGTATATGTGTATTACTGACTATTTCTGTATATATCTCTGTCTCATAAGAAACATTCGAATTTTGAATCTTGAGCAGTAATGGCAGACGGCCTGGAAAGGAAGCAGCAATTAATTATTTCCCCAACTGTTTCCATGGGAAAATGGCATGTAATAATCCAGGATTAACTGCGCATTCCAACGGTAGTATACTGTGAAGAACTGCCATTAAATGTCCAGGAATCAGCGCCATGGAATGAGACGGGAACGGAAGAATACCTAGTCTGGAATCGTCGACCGAAGAACATAATTCGTCGAGCTGAGTTTTGAGTTCGTCGAGCTAAGCTGAGTTCGTCTAGCTAAGCTGAGTTCATCGAGCTGAGCTAAGTTCGTCGAGCTGAGCTGAGTTCGTCGAGCTGACAGTCTTCATTCGTTGAACAAACAATCTTCAATATCAGACAAACATTATTCGTCGAGCAGAGAACCAAATTCGTCGAGCTGAGAATAAAATTCGTTGAACTGAGAAAAGTTGTGGACTTGGACGAAATACTCTGCATCTGCTGAAATGCTGTGTCGACACAACTTGTTGTCGACAGATTGATCTTGGTGTCGACACAAATCCTCTGGTGTCGACATAAGCTGGTGTCGACTGAAATCCTGGTGTCGACACAAATCGTCTGGTGTCGACACAAACCCTATGTATCGATATAGATTCTCTGAGTACAAAGTTCGTCGAGTAGAGATTAGCATTCGTCGACCTGAGAAGCTGTGAACTTGAGGTCCAAGTTCATCGAGCTCATAATATAATTCGTCGACTGAAGCATGAAGCTGGACTTAGAGAAATTCTGAAGTAGTCCTGAAAAGCTTGAGGTAGAATCCTGGTGTTCGTCGAGTAAAGAACATAGTTCGACGAGCTCAGCACTGCGAATTATCTCACGATCGTCGAGCGCAGAACTCCCTTCGTCGAGCTGAGTTCGACGAACGTCGAACTTATTTCACTTAGTCTGAAAAAACTGATAGATCTGGAGTTCCTGATGGTCTTGAAGAAGGCCGGTCCATCTGAAGTTGAGAAAGAGGACTGTCCTAGACTCTAAGACAAAAACTTGACCCAGACTATACATGATGGGTCACATCCTAAGTCAGTGAACCTAGCCCAAATCAACTAGGGATCCAACAATCTCCCCCTATTTGGGTGAGGTCACTAACAGAGACTCCAAGCAAAGAATAAACAGAAAAATAAAGCAAAATTAAGAGATATATCTGGCAGAGAATTTACAACACATGCATCAGATATATATATATATATATATATATATATATATATATATATATATATATATATATATATATATATATATATATATATATATATATATATATATATATACAGGCTTTGTTTTAATGCAAGAAACAGTCTGAAATAGAAGCAGAAATGAAATAACCACAAAATTACTTCTCTGTCTTCTTCTGTTTTGGCTTGTCTTCTGGTGCTTTATCTCCTGGTTTCTTGAAAATGATTTCCCTATTGGGATCTGAAGCTTGAGCCTTGGTCATAGTCATGACAGCTGCCCCTATGATGTTCAGTGAAGTGGCTCTGGGGACAACTGCTTCTGGGTGAAGATGCATGTACTCATCAACATTGAGTAGCTTGTTTGCTTTCCCAAATCTCTTTAGCTCATCTCTCCTGTACTGAGACATAGTAGTTAAGCCTGTTGTGTCCTTGCCTTCAGCTTTAGCTTTGTTGATTAGAGATAAGCCAATGATCTCTTGGAACCTTGCCATTCTGGCTGTGTTGGCTGTTTCTGGTTCTTCAGGAGGAGAATAGGGCCTTTCAGCTTCATGTTCCTTGGATCCCTGGTGCTGCTGCTGCTGTTGTTGAGGATGTTGACTGCCTGAAGATGGTGGCCTTGGCTGACTACCACCAGAGGATCTCCATGTTTGTCTCTGATAAGTTTGAATAGGAGCAGATCTCTGAGAGCCAGAGCCAGAGGCACCTGCTGCTGGAGGAGGAGGAGGAGGATCCTTTCTGTATCTATGAACTAGGGGAGGAGAGTATCTCCTACTCCTCTTCCTCTCTTTTTGCTGGTTCTTTGATAGCCACATCCATGTAGGCATCCCTTTGTAAGGAGCAACATTGTGCAGAATATAGTATGGAGTGTCTGCAGTGGGATTAGGCTTGGGAGCAGGAGGAGGAGGAGCCTTCCTTTTCTTAGAGAGCAACTTCTTTTTCTTTTTAGCAGCCTCCTCATCTGATTCATCATCATCATCAGAATCTGAACTCTGAGGGTTGTCATACATAGCATTCAACTTCCTCAGAGTGGCATCAGGAATGATAAGAGGTTTTTCTTGAGGGATGATAGAAGGTTCAGAGGGTGAGAGTTCAACAGTAGTAGAGACAGAGCTTGCAGCTGCTGCCTTGTTCTCTTCTTCAATGTCTGCCAGAATGAGCTCATCCAGATCAGGCATGGGAGAATCATCCATGACAAAATCTGGGATAAGGCAGATTTCTGGAATAGACACAGGAATTGGAACAGCAGTAGGAGCAGCAAAGGTGTCACAAAGTTGCTTGACAACTGCTGGACTAGCTGGAGAGGTATACTGGACAATAGCCAAATATGGCTTAGCAACCTCTACTGAAGGAAGCTTCATATATACAGGATCAAAGATATGAAGTATCTCAGATAAATTAACTGTGGGATTTATAAGGAAATCACCAGCAGTTGTTATTGAATCTACTGACTCATCAAAGCTACTGTCAGTGTCCATGAATTGAATAAAATCAATTGTTGTATCTATAATTGCAACTGCATTATCAAGCACTGAATCAATTGTATCTGTATTATAAAAAACTGTATCTGTATTATCAAAAGTTGTATCTGTATTATCAAAAACTGTATCTGTATTATCAAAAACTGTATCTGTATCTGTATCAACTGTATCAACTTCTGCAGCTGCTGCACCAGCTTCATCATGGAGCATCTCCCCCTGCCTGGGTTCAGGAGAACCTGGAGTCAGGCCCCTGAATGAAGAGGGGGCAGCAGAAAGGGCTGTGATTTGTGCAGATAAAGAATTAATGGAATTTACCAGAGGTGTAATGGCCTCTGTGATGAGTGCTTGAAGGAGAGGAGTCAGAAGAGAGATGATGGAGGGAATGGTGGAGGAGTCCAAAAGTGGAGAAGGAGTGGTGGAGGGGATAGAAGCAGAGGAGGAATGAAGAATATGTGGAGGGGATAATGGAGGGAGAACAAGTTGTGGTTCAGTGGGTATTGTGTAGGATGGAATAGTGGAGAGGTGTGAGGGAAGAGGGGATTGAGGAGGTGAGGGAATATGTGTTTCAGAGGGGGAAACTGGAGGTGTAGGGATATGTGCAAGATCAAGCGGTGGAGATTGATGTTGGGGTGGAGCCAATTGAGGTGCAGGAGGAGTGGGAAGAGATTTGGTAGGAGGAATGGCCTCTTCAGTGTCAGGGTGGGGAGCGACCTTGACGGTCCTGGTGCTCTCAGAAGCATTGATGGAGGAGGAGGAACCCTTGGAGGGTTTGAAGATTGTCCTCTCCCATCAGCCAAACAAGGCGCAGGTGAGGCGCTTGCTGGTATTGATGAATGTGGTCGGGGAGACCAAACATTCACTGGCCTTTTCCTGGAGGAAAATCCCCAGGATTCTGCCGTAGCAGACTTCCTTCTTGCTTGTTTTCTTCTTGATTAGGTCAAAGAAGACCATGCCCCAGTCGACCTGACATTTGTTGAGCACTGCGCACATAATCAGGAACTGATGGCGTGTGATATAGTCATGTGCCGAGTGCTTGCCCATCAGAATTTTTCCTACAATGTCGGCCAAAAATTGATAGGCGGCTGACAGTTGCTTCTTCAGAAGCTTATTAGGGTTGCTGCCGGAGAAACCCATTACTTTCAACATATCAGCATATTCCTCAGCGTCCATTTCCAAGTTGTCCTCACCATTGATCAGTCCAAAAATTTCAGAGAGTACTGCTGGAGACAGGGAAACGGCAGTGTTTCCAATATGTCCTGTCAGATTTCCATCTTCAGAGACTGTGACAGTGTACACCCATTCTCTTATCTCAGTTGAGTGTAGCTTGATGTTGCGTGTCATGAAATCCTTGAGATGCAATTCTTCAAGTAATTCTAGGATATAAAGAAAAATTGGATCTGAATGTTGGAAGGACTCAAAGTCCATGGATAATGCTGCATCAAACTTCATCGCCGCAAGTGCTCCTGGAGGAATCGCCATTGATGACCTACAAAGAAAATCACAGAGAAAACGGCAATCAAGAGCAAAGGAACTGAAAGCGCGGGACGGAGGTCGAAGAAAACCTAGATATAAGATTTTTCAGAATATGAATCGACAAGCTCCATTCCACGAAAAGAGACAGATCTTCGAACTGAGATCGATGAAATAAGTTAGAGGTGAGTAGTTCGTCGAACTCATTTAGAAGAAATGAAAACAGTTCGTCGAACTTCGTTCGACGAAATGGTTTCTAAAGCAAGGAAAGTCGATCTCCGGTCGACGAAAATTATTTCCACACAGAGAATTCGTCGATCTCCGTTCGACGAGAATCTCTCAAACCTTCCCTAATTCGTCGAACTCCGTTCGACGAACTCTGGAAAATTCGTCGAATGCAGACAGAAATTAATTTAACTCTTCTTCATCAATCATTCCCAGTTGATTTATAAAGAACAGATGTGTTTTCTCATCCAAAGGCTTGGTGAAGATATCTGCTCTCTGTAGATCAGTAGGAATGTGGATCAAGTTAATTTTCTTTTTGTCCACATTATCTCTAATGAAATGATGTCTTATTTCAATATGTTTAGTCCTAGAATGATGAACTGGATTCTGAGCTATAGCAATAGCACTTGTATTATCACAAAATAAGGTTGAATTATTTAAGTTGATACCATAATCTAGGAGTTAGTTTTGTATCCATAGCATCTGTGAACAGCAGCTGCCAGCAGCCATATACTATGCCTTAGCAGATGATGTAGACAGAGATGTCTGCTTTTTGCAAAACCAAGAGACAAGTCTCATACCCAGGAACTGGCAAGTTCCAGAGGTACTTTTCCTGTCCACTCTACATCCAGCATAGTCAGTATCTGAGTATCCAGTTAACTCAAATACTGACTCTGCAGGATACCAGAGTCCTAAACTAGGATAACTCTTTATATATCTCAAAATCCTTTTTAGAAAAATAAGATGAGATTCTTTAGGATTCACTTGGAATTTAGCACAAAGGCATGTGGCAAACATTATGTCAGGCCTGCTAGCTGTTAAGTATAATAGGGATCCAACAATTGCCCTATAATGTTTCTGATCTACAGGTTTCCCTGCTGCATCAGAATCCACAACAGCATTGGTAGCCATAGGTGTTTTCATTCCTGAGGCATCACCCATCCCAAACTTTTTAATAAGCTCTTTAGCTTACTTAGATTGGGAGAGGAAGATACCATCAGGGAGCTGCTTCACTTGGAGACCAAGGAAGTAGGAAAGCTCACCCATGCTACTCATCTCAAATTTGGAATGCATGAGGTCAGCAAACCTCTTGCACAATTTGGGATCAGTAGACCCAAAAATAATGTCATCCACATATATTTGTACCAATAAGATTTGGTCCTTATGATGTCTGGTGAAAAGGGTTTTATCTATGGTTCCTCTCATAAATTTATGCTCTAAAAGAAAGTTAGCTAGGGTCTCATACCAAGCTCTTGGAGCTTGCTTTAAACCATAGAGAGCTTTATGCAATTTGTAAACATAAGAGGGTTGAGTTAGAGAGATAAAACCTGGAGGTTGTTCTACATAAACCTCTTCTTGAAGTACACCATTCAGAAAGGCACTCTTAACATCCATATGGAATACTTTGAACTTTTTGTATGCTGCATAGGCTAGGAATATTCTAATGGCCTCCAACCTTGCAACAGTGGTAAAGGTTTGGTCATAGTCTATTCCTTCCTCTTGTCTATAGCCTTGGGCAACCAGTCTAGCCTTGTTCCTTACTATGTTCCCTTGTGCATCCAATTTGTTCCTATAGACCCATTTGGTTCCAATAACTGGGTAGTTATGGGGTCTTGGAACCAAATCCCAAACTCTACATCTCTCAAATTGATTTAGTTCCTCTTGCATTGCAAGAATCCAGTGGGGATCTTGCTCAGCTTCATGGATGGTGAGAGGTTCAATTTGAGAGAGAAAACAGACATGCATCAAGTCTTGATTGAGCTGATGTCTTGTATGTACACCAACTGAAATGTCTCTAATCACTTGAGATCTGGGGTGATCTCTAAGTGTGACAAGATCAGTTTGTGGAGTTGGTTGAGCAACAGCTTCTGTAAATAATTCCTCTTGAGGAATGGTACTGGCTGTTGATGGAAGTTCAGTTACTTCCTCTTGGACTTCTTCTTCACTATCTTCAGCAACCTGTGGAGTGGGATGAGTTGGAACCTCTTGGGTAAGGTTTAGTCCATCCATTGACTCACACATTGGTGAAGCCTGCAAAAGACTATTGGTAGAAATGTCTTTCTCCTTATAAGACATGTTAGCTTCATCAAAAGACACATGGACAGATTCTTCAATTTTAAGGGATGATTTGTTGAAAACCCTATAGGCCTTGCTTATTTGGGAATATCCTAGAAAAATCCCTTCTTTAGCCTTAGCCTCAAATTTTCTAATGTATCTTTTGTTATTAGTGTGGATGTAACATATGCAACCAAAAACTTTAAAGTAAGTGATTTTAGGTTTCTTTTCTTTAAGTAATTCATAGGGGGTCTTATGTTTTAGTTTATGTATAAGACATCTGTTCAGGACATAGTTAGCTGTGTTTACAGCTTCTGCCCAAAAGGATAGAGGCATGTAAGCATCTGCTAACAATGTACCTGCAGCTTCAATGAGTGTCCTATTTTTCCTTTCAGCAACCCCATTTTGTTGGGGAATTCTAGGAGCTGAGAAGCACTGCTTGATACCTTCCTTCTCACAGAACTCATGCATAAGAAGAGACTCAAACTCTGTGCCATGATCACTTCTGATCAATGCAACATGAGTAGAGAACTCAATCTGTATGGTCCTGATAAAATCTGTAAGAACTTTGAATGTATCTGACTTAGCTCTCAGAAAGGCTACCCAACTGAATCTGGAGAAGTCATCAACAATGACTAAGGTGTAAGACTTCCCTCCTAGGCTTTGTACTGCAATGGGTCCAAAAAGATCCACATGAAGCAGATACAATATCCTAGGTGAATCACTTTTATTAATGGATTTGAAACTAGTTTTAGTTTGCTTGCCTAGTTGACAAGCCCTGCATAGGCTTTCCTTCTTGTAGGGACCAGAAGGTAAACCTCTAACAAGGTTGTTTTTAGATAACCTAGATATGTTCTTAAGGTTTACATGTCCTAGCCTTTTGTGTCATAACTCATTTTGGTTACTAGTGATATTGAGTAAACAAATATCAGTTGTGGCAGAAATGAAATCTACTAAATATATGTTTCCTTGTCTAAGTCCAATTAAAACAGTTTTGTTTTTATCATTTATAATAGAGCAAGAGGTAGAGTTGAAATGTACCTGATAACCTTCATCACATAATTGACTTATGGATATAAGGTTATGTTTAAGTCCTCTTACATATGTCACCTTTTTGAAGGTCACTGCTCCAATGCTTACTCTTCCATACCCTTCTGACTGACCACTCTTTGAGTCTCCAAATATCACCTTTGGTCCTAGCTTGGACTTATAGCTGGAGAGATTTGCTTTGCTGCCAGTCATGTGCTTGGAGCAGCCACTGTCCAGGTACCAGGTCTGACTTAGCCTTGGACAGCTCTTCACCTGTACATGATCAGCCTCTGAGTCTGAGGCACCTTCATCTTCAGAATCCTCTTCTGATCCACAGTTGCTTCTGGAGGCATCTATTGTCATTAGGCACACCTCCTTGGATATGGCTTCTTCCTCTTCTTCACTGGAGCTGGAGGAGGATGTTTCCTCTTCTGTGTCACTCCAGGACTCAGCAATAAATCCTTTGTCTTTCCTTTTATACTTGTTGGAGGAGGGTCTGCTGCTTTGTTTTCTTCTAGAATCCTTGTCCCTACCCTTGTCCTTTTTCTGATTCTCTGGGCATTCTAAGATATAGTGCTCAGCCTTTCTGCATCCAAAACATACAACCTCCTTAGTTGGTGTCTTGTCATATTTGGGCTTATCATCCTGCCTGGATGATTTTCTTCTAAAGTCCTTTCTTGCCATTTTGTAGAATCTTTTGGCAAAGAGACTCATTAACTCCTCATTGGATGTAGATGTTTCATTGTCTTCAAATCTTTGAGGGCCAAGATGTGCTCCTTCCTAACTAGGGTAGTTGCCTTCTGTTCTGCTGCCTCTCTTGATTTGATAAGCTGCTCATATGACTTCAGCTTGCCTAACAGAGATTTTGTTGAAATCTCATTGAGGCTTCTGGCTTCTTTGATTGGCCAGATTCTGGAGTCCCATGAACTGGGGAAACACATCAGTATTTTGTCATTTACCTCAGTTAAGGTGATGTCCTTGTCAAGAGTCTTGAGTTCACTGATGATTGAACTTAATCTATTGTACATCTCAGCCACAGATTCTGTCTCATCCTTTTTGAAATTCTCATAGAGAGAAATGAGACTGGATCTCTTATCCTTTCTTTCATCAGCTGAGCCTGCTACCATTTGATTGAGAGAGTCCCAAATGGACTTAGCTGAGGTGCACTCAGCCACCTTCTGAAATATGTCATCTGACATTGTTTGGGCCAGAATATTTATAGCCTTTGCATCAGCCATCTTGGCTTTCTTAAAGGCTTCAGTATTGTCTGGAGGTGGTACTGCACTCAGATTAGTTGATGTGCTGGCAAAAGTTGCAAGAGCTGGAGGAACACCTGTTGAAATGACAGAAAAAATATCCTCATCAATGGAGTTCATATATAATCTAATTCTTGCCTTCCAGATGGCAAACTTATTAATATTGCACACTGGAGGTCTGATGCTTGTATAATCTTTGTTTTGGGTCATGTCTGTGAGAAGGATAAGCCAAAAACAGAATAAAAACAAATAGCTCTAACTAAGGGATCTTTGGGTTCAGGTGTTAGCCTGTACAACCAATCAGGTATGGTAATTTAACCAACCTGGAAGATGTGGTATTATTAACCAACCTCGCTTTGATACCAATTGAAAGTGCAGCTAGATCTGATATACTCTAGAGGGGGGTGAATAGAGTATATGGTGATTTTAAAACTTTTACAACTGCTATTATATTTTAGGTGTGTGTGTGCAGGGAAGCAAATACAATAAACCAAGATGCAGCAATTATCTAATCACAGCACATTCACAGAGCAAGGCCAGAAAACAAAAGGAAAAGAAAGCAACCAGACGACACAAGAATTCTATAGTGGTTCCCCAAATCTGGGTAGTCCACTCTTCTACCACCCTGGTAGGAATCCACTGCAGGAAGGGGTTGATCAGGTGTCCTGGCACCAATGGGGTTTTGATCAGGTTCCTAAAAACCAAACCCTCAAGTCTTTTGGTGGGAGACTTGCAACCAGAATAATTTTGAAGGGAATTAAAATCATGTACAGAGGTGGAGTGAAAGGGTGATGAGGTCTTCTCTTTCTCAAGTTAAATGAGAAGACTTGTGGATTGTTGTTTAGCAGCTTTGCTCCCCCTGAGATGTAGAATGAATCAGGAAGAATACTGGATCACTGCTTCAGGGTGATAGGTCTTCAAAGACCTAGAATTCCAGGTCCAGAGAAAGTCTCCAGGAACTTTTTGTAACTGATATGAATGTATTGTCTTTGAAGTTATCCTGAGTAAAAGCAGATGAAGAAGACTCTTGATATTGATGTAGTGTTCTTCTTCTTCTTCTTCTTGATCAGTTTTTCTCTGGGCTAAGAATGAATTCCTTTTTCTGTATTGTCTGAATCAGTGTCTGCCTTTTTTTTGTTGTATAATGTGTGATGTATATGTGTATTACTGACTATTTCTGTATGAAAGATATTGTCCCTAAGCACCTAGAGCGGGGGGGGGGGGGGGGTGAATAGGTGACTTGAATCTTTTAAACTTTTTAGGCAGCAAACAGATAATATCACAGAATTATATCTAATATATCACAGCACATATGCAGCAATCACAGCCAACAACAATCACACAGTAGACACAGAGTTTTATAGTGGTTCCCCAAGCATTGGGTACATCCACTTTCCCCCTTCGCCTATCTAGCAGTGTACTAGTTTCGGCCAAACTTCTCCACTAACTCAGAACCCAAAACAGGCTCCTACACCTCAGGCCCAAGGCCCTACAACTCAGCTTTTCCACAAAGCCTACACGCAGCCACAAAGGCCTACACTCAGCCACCAAGGCCTACACTCAGCCACCAAGGCCTACACTCAGCCACCAAGGCCTACACTCAGAGATTTAACTCTCCTACCCTCAGCCTTTATAATTGCAGGCTTACAATCTCAGATCCAAAAGGAACCTACAAGTTATAATGAATACAAAATGTATAAACTCAATAACTTAGATGAAAGAGAGATAAGTTGTGAGATTCTTGATGAGTTCTTGGAAGAACTCAGCTGAAATCAATCTGACTTGGCTTTCTTCAAAGCTTCTTGAAAGTAGAACACAATAAGACTGATTCCTCTGCAATTGATCCTTGATCTCTGCTTCTTAAGATTCAGACCAATCTGAATCCTTCTTCTCAGCTGGGTTCCAACAGCTGATTTCTTGGATGGAGCTCTCTCTCTCTCCAACTTCTTAGATCTTCACTTGAAAGCTAGATCTTCTTATGTGTTTCTCTTGTGAATGATCACTTGAACCACTTCATCAATCTCTTTATCAACTTCTTCTGTAGACAGTATAAGCTTATTTATAAGCCTTCTTCATGGTAACCGGCTGGTCCGGTCCATAACTAAATTCTGACAACTCTGATAGGTGTTGTAGACCAGCTGGAATGGCAGCTGTCAAGTCATCCAGTCAGTTCTTGAAAATTCTGTAACTGTCTAGAAGTGTCGAGACTATCTGTCTTTAAGTGTCGACACTTATAGACCAAGTGTCGACAGTGTCGACACTAGTCTACAAAGTGTCGACACAACTCCTTGTGTTGTAGTTTTTATATCTCGACACTACTTCTTCTTCATGTGTCGACACTGAAATTGAGTGTCGACACAAGTACTTGTACTTCAGAATTTTGCTGAATTCTTCTAAGTGTCGACACAACACCTTTGTGTCTATACATCTTCATGTGTTGAATCTGTTAAGTGTCGACACTGCTTCTTGGTGTCGACACATGTCTTCAGTGTTGATACTTGTTGAGTGTCGACACATAGCTCTGGGTGTCGACACTTTCTTCTTCTGTCGAGACTCTGGCTGAGTGTTGACACAACTCCTTAGTGTCGACACTTGTACTTAGAATATTCTTGAACTTTGCTAATCTTTGTTAAGTGTCGACACAGCTCCTTGTGTCGACACTTTCTTCAAGTGTTCAGTCTTCAGCTAAGTGTCGACACATTGTTCTGGGTGTCGACACTTACTTCCAGTGTTGACTCTTCTGCTAAGTGTCGACACATTGTTCTGGGTGTCGACACTTACTTCAAGTGTTGACTCTTCTGTTGAGTGTCGACACATTATTCTGGGTGTCGACACTTGTACTTAGTCTCTGCAGACTTTTGCTGAGTGTCGACACAGCCTCCAAGTGTCGACACTTTCTGATGTAGACACAGTTTTTCTGGGTGTCGACACAACTGTTAAGTGTCGACATAGCTTCACTGCACTTTCTTCATTGAGTGTCGACACAGCTCCTTGTGTCGACACTTTCTGTCTGGTGTCGACTCAGCATCCCTGGTGTCGATACAATGACTCCAAGTGTCGACACTGCTTGCCTGGGTATCGACACAAGTCTTCTTAAGTGTCGACACTTTCCCTCTGGGTGTCGACACATGGACTTAGAAACTTTTCTTCTTTCCTGCAAATACTTAGCCTGCACAAGTAAACTCAAAACACATCAAATACATTTTGATGTATATCATTGAGTTGGGTGAGGCTTCTTCAAATCAGGTACATTTAGACCAATGTACCCAACAATCTCCCCCTATTTGGAGAAGTCATAACCCTTAGTCAATGATATACACCATTTATAATAAAATTACAAAATGATGTAAAGCAGGATTATATATAGCAGGGTAAACATAAACATGTATCAATCACACATGTATACATAGACATCATCACAGAACAATTATGAAACAAATTTATTACACAACAAATTTATCACACAAAACAATGTTCCAATACTTTGTCATATACAAAATTCTAAAGTTTACAGAATGTTTTATATCAAAAGAATACATAGTAAACTTAAGAAATTTTCTAAGCTATTTCTGTTCAGCCTCCTTAATGACTATTCCTTTTCCAGCTTGAACTCTGGCTTGAACAGGAGCTTCAGCAATTTCAGCATCAGCAGGCTTCTTGCCTTTCAGATCTTTCTTCTTAAGTTCTTCTGCTTTAATCTTTTACCTTTCAAAATAATGATAAGGCTTGGGAAAGTACTTGCTAGGCTCCAGAGCAGTAGGAGGTAGCTTTCCCATCTTGGCCTTCCTTCTATATTGAACTATGGCCTCCTGCCTTGACTCATGTTTCCTCCATTCAGCCTCAGAAAACCATTTATTCCTGTCTTGAATGTTATCTTTGGCAGCTTTCCAGGCAGTCAAAATAATATTTCTTGAGGTAGGGCTCCACTGCTCAAAGTCCGGTCTTTATTCAGCTTGTTCCCTAAACCTCTTCTTAGACAATCTTGTCTATTCTTCTTTCTGGAGTGCCTCTTGCATAGCTTCAGAAATAGGCTGAACAACTTTCTCTATAATTATATTGTCCTTACCCCCAGGTGGGCTATACATGGACTGTATGTCAGCATGAATCATGTCAAAATCTGGTGGAGGGTAGATGACTTGTGCCACTTCTGGTTGCTCCCCTCCTAAATATGCAGGATGAATTCCAGATTCAGCAACATTGTCATCATCACAAAGAGGAGGATAACCCAGTGTAGCTCTGATGGAATTAGATATCCACTTGGCATGATCAGAGCTAGCTTTGACTAAAACCCTCTCCCCCTTTATGACTTCTCTTTCTATATGATCTCTGACATCATCTTTTTGAAATCTCACTTGATTATCCAAATAATTGACTCCAACCTTAAAGAAAGGTTTTAACCTTTGGAGTTTGTCAGTTATAATCTTTTGTGAGTCTTGGATGGCAGTCTTAACAGCAGTTATTTCTTCTTGAAATGCTTTGTCAAATTCTGCCTTTGCTATAGCTGGAGTCTGCCCTGCAGCTAGATTCTTCAGTTCTGTGACTATTGCATTGTGAGATGCAGTAAGGTTGACATTCATTCTTATCTGATTTTCAAGAACATAACCTTGCTTCACAGCCATGTCATCCACTTGAGCCTTTATCTTTTCCTGATGTGTAGCAAGATAGACTACTGCATTCCCACCCTTGTGGAAGCAGTCAGTCATCTCTTTCTTATTGAGATTCATCTCAAATCTTATGGATTTAATATCCTGGGCCAAATCAAATTGCAAAGATTTCTGCCCTTCATCTACATACTTCTCAATAACCTGCCTGTGCTTATCCAGTTTAATTTGCATTGCCACCATTAAAGCACTATAATCAACAGTTGGTGCTGGCAGTGATATAGGCTGTGGTGCAATAGATTGTAAGGCCTTCTTATAACTCTGACTCCTTCTCTTGAATACATAAATCTTCTTTTTCTTAGCTCTTGCTGTCTCCTCATCTTCAGAAGCTGAGGAGCTATCAATGTCTACCCTCTCCTTAGGGCTTGGGGGTAACTCCTTCTGCACATCTGGGGCCTTCTCAGGTTCTGCAACATGAACTACTTGCACCCCCTCAACTGGAGCATTCTCCACTTCAGCAGCAGAAGTGTCCTTGTCAAAGTCTTGTTGATCCAGATTTAGAAATAAGTCTTCCATAGTAAACTCTTATGGTGAAGGAGCTGGAGAAATTCTTGGCTCTTCAACCACTGGATCAGTAACTACAATACCAACAGATGTGTCTTCCATGACAACATCTGGGACTTGGCTATCCAGCTGAGTTTGCTGATGAACATCAGACAAATCAGTATCCTCTATAGGAAAATCTAAAGCATTTAGTTCAGTGATTACCTCTAGTATTGTGTTGGTTGCTTGTTCACTTTCTAGTGTAGTTGGTTCTTCTACAACTAGAGACTCCCCCTGGATGTGATCCTTGTGTATGGGGCTAGCTTGAGGTAGCTCCCCCTGGATCTCAGCAACATTTTGAGGAGCAGGAGACTTTACAACAGTTCCTTCCTCATTCTCATCTGGTGTAAAAACCACTTGCTCTTCACTTTCAGAGCTGCTAGTTGGAACCTAAGCCACTGGAGCAGCTTTCCTCTTCTTCTTTGGAGGTGATACTTTCTCAGGAACTATCTTCTCAGGGGTTGGCATCTCTTTTGACAACACCCTGTCCCATCTAGAGAATATTCTCAGATCCATTTTCCTCATATGATTTATTTTACTTCCAGCAGCCTGACCCATAACTTCAGGTATAACACCAGCAAGGTAAAGACTTAAATTCTGCCCAGGTTGGGCTTCTTCAGGTTTCCTTGATTTTCTCAAACACTATAACAGACCAGTCAGTGTTCAGAGTGAAGATAATCCTGGTCATAATGCTGAACATAGAGGCAGATACCCTATCATGCCCTCCTGGCTTGCTTAATATTACTTTTCCAACAATCTCAGAAAGGAATTTCCCTTGATTGTTCATGCCCTTTCTAAGAAACACTGATCCAATCTTCATCTTAGAATCCAGACCACACCAAGCCAATGCATCTCTGGTCCTGGAAGCAGTTACCTCTTCTTCTTCCTTTATTCTAGGCAGATTTAGAATCTTCCTCAAGCTCTTAGGTGATACCTTCACCTTTGCACCATGGACTCTGGATTTGATCTTGAATCCAGATTCGTCGACCTTAGCTCCATTGAGGAATTCCAGAACTTCCTTTTTCCAGATTTTTGTTGGCTCAGAAACAAGATATTCTAACCCTGAGTCGGCAACTAGGGTTACTACTGTCTTGATTTCTTGGTCGGCATCATCAAAAGCGTCCCGAACCAGTTCGTATCCTTCGTTGACGTTCTCCTCAAGCTTTGGCGCCATTAGGGTTTGAAGAATTTGAAATGAGAGAAGAGAGGTATCGACATACAAGTTTTGGTCTCGAAACTTTTGAAAGCGTGTCGACAGACTAAGGCAAAACCCTATTTATACCTTTCTAATTTTGAAGATGAAAAGGCGGGCAGCCAACTTAAATTGTGTCGACACTGGTAATAAGTGTCGACACTGACTTATAATGTCTTGACACATATGTGTCGACACAAATTTTAGTTAACAGATATATGTGTCGACACTTGTTTATGTGTCGACACCACTCAACTCGACATTTAGTCGAGACTTTACTTAGAAAATACTGAGTAAAACTTAAGTGTCGACACCACTTTGGATGTGTCGACACCTACTTGACATGTGTCGACACTAATATTCTGAAGTGTCGACACCAACTTCCTAGTTGTGTCGACACCTTTTTCCTGAAGTGTCGACACCTACTTACTGTGTCGACACAGAAATCTCTATGTGTCGACACCTTTTTACATAGCCATTTCCAATTCTGTAAACTTACTCTAAGTTTATCATACCTAGTTCAATTTTAAACCTATTGAACTTAGCTTCTTCTAGGGGCTTAGTATACATATCAGCTAGTTGATTATCTGTTCTAACATATTCAAGTAAAATATCTTCTCTTTCTACATGCTCCCTAAGAAAATGATATTTAATTTCAATATATTTTGTTCTACTATGGGATACAGGATTATTGGCTATTGAAATAGCACTAGTAGAATCACAGAAGAGTGGAGTTCTACTTACCTGAAATCCATAGTCCTCTAGCTGATGTTGTATCCACAAAAGTTGAGCACAGCAACTTCCTGCAGCCACATATTCTGATTCTACAGTGGAGATAGCCACACTTGTTTGCTTTTTGCTACTCCATGAAATTAGTCTTCCGCCAAGGAATTGACAGGTTCCAGTAGTGCTTTTTCTATCTTCTTTGCATCCTGCAAAGTATGCATTTGAATAACCTGTTAGATCAAAATCCCCATTCCTAGGGTACTAGAGGCCTAGATAGGGAGTGCCCTTTAGATGTCTCAAAATTCTTTTGACTGCTGTCAGATGAGACTCTTTAGGGCAGGCTTGATACCTTGCACAGACACATGTAGCATACATGATATCTGGTCTACTTGCAGTCAAGTATAATAGGGAGCCAACTATTCCTCTATACAAGGTTTCATCTACAGGTTTCCCTGCATCATCCTTGCTAAGAGACATACTTGACCCCATAGGAGTCTTCATGGTGCTGGATGAATCCATACCATACTTCCTTATGAGTTCTAGGGTGAACTTGGACTGGCATATGGATAAACCACTCTCAGTCTGTCTTACTTGGAGACCCAAGAAGAACTTTAGCTCTCCCATACTACTCATCTCAAATTGACCTTGCATTAGCTTTGCAAACTTTTTGCAAAGGCTACTTTCAGTAGACCCAAATATAATGTCATCTACATATATTTGGACTAGTATTACTTTGCCTCTAGATTCCCTAAGGAATAGAGTCTTGTCTATTTTCCCCCTTGAGAACTTGTTCTCAATGAGGAAACTAGATAGGGTTTCATACCAAGCCCTAGGGGCTTGCTTTAACCCATATAAAGCTTTCCTAAGTCTATAGACATGATTAGGTAGAGTTGAATCAACAAAACCTGAGGGTTGTTCCACATAGACTTTCTCTTTAAGATTACCATTAAGAAATGCTAACTTGACATCCATTTGGTAAACTTTAAATCCTTGAAAGGTTGCATAGGCCAGGAACATCCTTATGACTTCCAGTCTGGCTACTGGAGCAAAGGTTTGATCAAAGTCAATACCTTCTTCTTGTCTATATCCTTTAGCAACCAATCTTGCTTTATTCTTAATGATGACTCCTTGTTCATCCATATTATTCCTATAGATCCACTTGGTTCCTATTATATTGTGGTCTTTAGGTTTAGGAACAAGTTCCCAGACCTTGCATCTCTTGAACTGATTGAGTTCTTCTTGCATTGCCTCAACCCAAAGAGGGTCTTTGATGGCTTCTTCAAACTTCTTTGGTTCAACTTGGGATAGAAAGCTGGAGTAGATTGCTGCATTCAGGTTTCTGCTCCTTGTTTGTACCCCTTGTCTTGGATCTCCAATAATCTGCTCTATTGGATGATCTCTAAGATGCCTATTGGCTGGAGGCATCCTGACTTCTGGTTGAACCTCTTCAGTTTCATCATCTTGCTGTACTCCTTGAACTTCATCAGTAATTGGTACATGTAGTTCTCCCCCTGGACAACAGCCACTGTCTTCTACTTGTTGTCTTGCAGTAGGTACTTCTTCTATAGTAAGCTTGTCCATCTTCTTTGTTAAACCTGTGGAGCTGCATACACTACTAGACAACTCATTGTTAATAAGTTTAGTCTCATCAAATACTACATGTACAGATTCTTCTACAACTTGTGTAGACAAGTTGTAGACTCTATAAGCCTTACTATTGTTGTTGTACCCAACAAAAATTCCCTCTTGGGACTTGACAGCAAACTTAGTCAAGTAAGACTTTCCATTGTTAAGTATGAATCACTAACAACCAAAGATCTTGAAGTAGGATAGGTTTGGTTTCCTACCTTTCACAACCTCATAGGGGGTCTTGTTGAGACTTTTAGTTATGGTAGCCCTATTAATAACATGGCATGCAGTATTGACTGCTTCAGCCCAGAAGTATTCTGGTAGTGATGTATCACTTAATAGGGTCCTACCAGCCTCAATCAAGGTTCTATTCTTCCTCTCAGCAATGCCATTTTGCTGAGGTGTTCTTGGTGAAGAAAACTCTTGAAATATCCCAAAGTCTTCACATAGTTTTGCCATACTCTCAGACTGAAATTCAGTACCATGGTCACTTCTTATTTTGACCACTGTACTATTTAGTTCATTCTGAATTGTCTAACAAAGCTATAGAAGACACTGGGTGTTTCAGATTTCTGTCTTTAGAAAGAACACCCAGGAAAACCTTGAGTAGTCATCTACAACTACAAAGGTATAGACCTTCCTACCTAAGCTGTGAACTGGCATTGGACCAAAGAGATTCATATGCAAGAGGTATAAGCACCTCACAACATCTTTGTTCTCAATGCTTCTAAAGATGGATCTAGTCTGCTTGCCCTTTTGACAAGCTGAGCAAATATCATCTTTAACACACTTAACTTGAGGATCATTCCTCACTAACTCTTTGCTAAAGAGTTTGCCAATTGTCTTGTAATTTAGATGGGCTAGCCTCTTGTGCCATTTGACACAATGAGAGACTTTCTCATCAGCTACAAGACAAACTTGAGAACCATTGGTCTCACACATAATGTCTAAGCAATAGACATTCCTTTTTCTATAGCCTGTCAAAATGATCTCTTGATCAGTTTACCTCTTGATATGACAACCATTCTTAACAAATGAGATGTCATACCTTACATCACTTAATTGACTTATACTTATTAGGTTGTGTTTCAACCCTTTAACATAAGTCACTTGAGTAATGGTAACTAAGTTACTAGAAATGTTACCAAACCCTTTGATGATTCCTTTTTAGAACCACCAAAGGTAACTTTAGGACCATCTTTGATTGGAGTGTAGTCCTTTAGCAATTCCCTTGTTCCAGTCATATGTCTGGAACATCCACTGTCCAAGTACCATATAGGGGCATGGCCACTTGGACTCACCTGCAAAACAGATTAGTGAACCTTAGAACCCAAAGAATTCTTGGGTCCTTGGTACTTGTTAGTTTGCATCCTGAGAAAGCTACCTACTGGTTTTCCAATAGGCAGTTTGCTACTCACTTTGGTACTAGTATTGTGCCAACAGTCCATTGCAAAGTGTCCTATCTTGCCACAACACCAACACTCAAACTTATTGTACCTTTGCTTAGGTACAGTCTTAGCTGTTTTATCTACAGCTGGCTTGTTGAGTGTTGGGGCTTTGCCCTTGGACTTGGACTGGACAGTCCTTGCAGGTTAATAAAACCCAGTCCAGCCTTGCCTTTGTGATGAACAAATTCATCAATTAAAGGTAGAACTGACTTAGGTTTAGAAAACCTAGCAACTAGATCTTTCTCCTTCTGAAGATTAATCTCCAGACTCTTGATTTGATCATTCTTATATGTGATAGTCCCATTTGAATCATAGTTATGTGCTTCAGTCTGGCTATCTCATTTAAGCTTTTGATCAAACAGTTTCTCAGAATCTGTTGCTGCAGCTTTGAGATTTGCAATTTCCTTTGCCTGACTTTTGGCTAGGGACTTGCTCTTCTTGTAAGCTTGCAACAGTACTTTGTATTCATCTATCAGCTGATGAATATCTTCTTCAGACTCAGATGCACTCTCATCATTTGATGAGGATGAATCTGATTCTGTACTGGCACAAGAAACTGAACTTAAAGTTGAACTTTGTACCTTACTAGGTCCTGGCTACTCCAGGATTTGTCATTTTCTGTCAATGCTATCAGTCCTTGGCATTGACAGTCTTCTTGTTCATATATAGAATTCATAATCTGCATGAACTCTTCTTCTTCTTCCTCGGCAAACAGCTCTATATATGCCTCAGCATCTGACTCAGTTTCTGAAGAAGAGATATCTGACAGGGTCTTGTCCTTTCTGGCAACAAAAGACTTCTCCTTCTTGCCCTTATATTGAGTCCTTTTCTTGTCACTAGACTCCTTCCTCTTCTCAGGACAGTCTGCAATGACATGTCCTTGTCTATTACAGCAATAGCACACAATTTTTGATAGTGTAGCTTTGCTAGACTTGGACTTTTTCCTGTCTTTATTTGAAGACTTCTTTTTCTAATAAGAGCCTTCCTTTCCCTGTGATGTAGAAGGCCTTGTCCTCCATTGTTTCTTCTTTAAGAATTTCTGAAAATGTATTGTGAAGGCAGCAAAGTCCTCATCACTTTCACTGCTTTCAGACTTTGTGCTGACTGACTCATCTGACTCAGATTCAACTACCTTTGGAGGTGGAGTTGGTGACTTACTTCTGTACTTTCTGGGGGCTTCTGATTTAAAGGCCACTGTTCTTTCCTTGTGTTCATTTCTTGTAGATTTCTTCTCTTCTTTCCTCACTGTCAACTGCATTTCATAAGACAACAGTTTGCCAAACAATGTAGGTGGAGGATTTCTGCCAACTTAGCCATTTCTCTAATGGCACAGATCTTGGTGTCCCAATTTTGTTAGGGACCTTAGAAACTTGTCATTGAGTTCATAATTACTGAACTCTCTGCCATAGGACATGAGTTCATTCACTATCCTGTAGAACTTCTTGTAGCACTCAGTTATGCTATCACCCTTTCCTTGTCTAAAACTTTCATACTCTTGATTTAGCAAGGATTTTTTGTCTTGCCTTACTCCTTCAGAACCCTCCATGTACACAATAAGTGTATCACACATCTCTTTGGCTGTCTTACAGTGTATTAGATTCTGAAAAGTTGCATCATCTATGGCACTCACTATTATGTTCTGACCCTCTTATCCATAGTGGCTAGAACAATTTCATCCTTTGTCATTTCAGAGAAATCCTTAGGTGTTCTCTGATTGGTATCCAAAACTGAAACCTTCATGGGCACATATGGCCCTTCTTTTACTGTAATGTAAATCCTAGGGTCTGAGGCTTCCATAAACAGCCTCACCCTTTCCTTCCAGATCCCAAAGATCTCTTTCCTACATATAGGTAGCTTCATGGATCCCAATTCCTTGTGATTTTCAGTGGAACCCATGGTTCTTGATGTTCTTGATTCTGTAATTCACTTAGACTGAATCTGCCAACAGGATCTACTCAGACTGTTAGTCCTTTTTGAGTAACCTCGCTCTGATACCACTTGAAAGATATTGTCCCTAAGTACCTAGATGGGGGGGGGGTGAATAGGTGACTTGAATCTTTTTAACTTTTTAGGCAGCAAACAGATAATATCACAGAATTATATCTAATTTATCACAGCACATATGCAGCAATCACAGCCAACAACAATCACACAGTAGACACAGAGTTTTATAGTGGTTCTCCAAGCATTGGGTACATCCACTTTCCCCCTTCGCCTATCTAGCAGTGTACTAGTTTCGGCCAAACTTCTCCACTAACTCAGAACCCAAAACAGGCTCCTACACCTCAGGCCAAGGCCCTACAACTCAGCTTTTCCACAAAAGCCTACACTCAGCCACAAAGGCCTACACTCAGCACCAAGGCCTACACTCAGCCACCAAGGCCTACACTCAGCCACCAAGGCCTACACTCAGAGATTTAACTATCCTACCCTCAGCCTTTATAATTGCAGGCTTACAATCTCAGATCCAAAAGGATCATACAAGTTATAATGAATACAAAATGTATAAACTCAACAACTTAGATGAAAGAGAGATAAGTTGTGAGATTCTTGATGAGTTCTTGGAAGAACTCAGCTGAAATCAATCTGACTTGGATTTCTTCAAAGCTTCTTGAAAGTAGAACACAATAAGACTGATTCCTCTACAGTTGATCCTTGATCTCTGCTTCTTAAGATTCAGACCAATCTGAATCCTTCTTCTCAGCTGGGGTTCCAACAGCTGATTTCTTGGATGGAGCTCTCTCTCTCCAACTTCTTAGATCTTCACTTGAAAGCTAGATCTTCTTGTGTGTTTCTCTTGTGAATGATCACTTGAACCACTTCATCAATCTCTTTATCAACTTCTTCTGTAGACAGTATAAGCCTATTTATAGGCCTTCTTCATGGTAACCGGCTGGTCCGGTCCATAACTAAATTCTGACAACTCTGACAGGTGCTGTAGACCGGCTGGAATGGCAGCTGTCAAGTCATCCAGTCAGTTCTTGAAAATTTTGTAACTGTCTAGAAGTGTCGAGACTATCTGTCTTTAAGTGTCGACACTTATAGACCAAGTGTCGACACAAGTTGTTTAAGTGTCGACACTAGCCTACAAAGTGTCGACACAACTCCTTGTGTTGTAGTTTTTATATCTCGACACTACTTCTTCATGTGTCGACACTAAAATTGAGTGTCGACACAAGTACTTGTACTTCAGAATTTTGCTAAATTCTTCTAAGTGTTGACACAACACCTTTGTGTCGACACATCTTCATGTGTTGAATCTGTTAAGTGTCGACACTGCTTCTTGGTGTCGACACATGTCTTCAGTGTTGATACTTGTTGAGTGTCGACACATAGCTCTGGGTGTCGACACTTTCTTCTTCTGTCGAGACTCTGGCTGAGTGTTGACACAACTCCTTAGTGTTGACACTTGTACTTAGAATATTCTTGAACTTTGCTAATCTTTGTTAAGTGTCGACACAGCTCCTTATGTCGACACTTTCTTCAAGTGTTCAGTCTTCAGCTAAGTGTCGACACATTGTTCTGGGTGTCGACACTTACTTCCAGTGTTGACTCTTTTGCTAAGTGTCGACACATTTTTCTGGGTGTCGACACTTACTTCAAGTGTTGACTCTTCTGTTGAGTGTCGACACATTATTCTGGGTGTCGACACTTGTACTTAGTCTCTGCAGACTTTTGCTGAGTGTCGACACAACCTCCAAGTGTCGACACTTTCTGATGTAGACACAGTTTTTCTGGGTGTCGACACAACTGTTAAGTGTCGACATAGCTTCACTGCACTTTCTTCATTGAGTGTCGACACAGCTCCTTGTGTCGACACTTTCTGTCTGGTGTCGACTCAGCATCCCTGGTGTCGATATAATGACTCCAAGTGTCGACACTTCTTGCCTGGGTGTCGACACAAGTCTTCTTAAGTGTCGACACTTTCCCTCTGGGTGTCGACACATGGACTTAGAAACTTTTCTTCTTTCCTGCAAATACTTAGCCTGCACAAGTAAACTCAAAACACATCAAATACATTTTGATGTAAATCATTGAGTTGGGTGAGGCTTCTTCAAATCAGGTACATTTAGACCAATGTACCCAACACTGTATATATCTCTGTCTCATAAGAAACATTCGAATTTTGAATCTCGAGCAGTAATGGCAGACGGCTTGGAAAGGAAGCAACAATTAATTATTTTCCCGACTGTTTCCATGGGAAAATAGCATGTAATAATCCAGGATTAACTGCGCATTCCAATGGTAGTATACTGTGAAGAATTGCCATTAAATGTCCAGGAATCAGCGTCATGGAATGAGACGGGAATGGAAGAAGACCTAGTCTGGAATCGTCGATCGAAGAACATAATTCGTCGAGCTGAGTTTTGAGTTCGTCGAGCTAAGTTGAGTTCGTCGAGCTGAGCTGAGTTCGTCGAGCTGAGCTGAGTTCATCGAGTTGAGCTGAGTTCGTCGAGCTGACAGTCTTCATTCGTTGAACAAACAATCTTCAATATCAGACAAACATTATTCGTCGAGCAGAGAACCAAATTCGTCGAGCTGAGAATAAAATTCGTTAAACTGAGAAAAGTTCTGGACTTGGACGAAATACTCTGCATCTGCTGAAATGCTGTGTTGACATAACTTGTTGTCGACAGATTGATCTTGGTGTCGACACAAATCCTCTGGTGTCGACATAAGCTGGTGTCGACTGAAATCCTGGTGTCGACACAAATCATCTGGTGTTGACACAAACCCTAAGTGTCGACACAGATTCTCTGAGTACAAAGATCTTCGAGTAGAGATTAGCATTCGTCGACCTGAGAAGCTGTGAACTTGAGGTCCAAGTTCGTCGAGCTCAGAATATAATTCGTCGACTGAAGCATGAAGCTGGACTTAGAGAAATTCTGAAGTAGTCCTGAAAAGCTTGAGGTAGAATCCCGGTGTTCGTCGAGTAAAGAACATAGTTCGACGAGCTCAGCACTGTGAATTGTCTCACGATCGTCGAGCGCAGAACTCCCTTCGTCGAGCTGAGTTCGACGAACGTCGAACTCATTTCACTTAGTCTGAAAAAACTGATAGATCTGGAGTTCCTGATGGTCTTGAAGAAGGCTGGTCCATCTGAAGTTGAGAAAGAGGACTGTCCTAGACTCTAAGACAAAAACTTGACCCAGACTATACATGATGGGTCACATCCTAAGTCAGTGAACCTAGCCCAAATCAACTAGGGATCCAACAGTGTGTGTAAGAGAGCTATATAGAGAACCTGAAATTTGAAACCTGAAAAATATTTTTATATATATATTCACTATACTATCATGTATTGTATTATTTCTCATGAATGAGATTTGATATTATCAAAATGGGGAGTTTGTTGGAACCACTGTTTCATATTTCCTATGTTTGAAAATATCAAATCCCAGATGTATTTGATCTCGTCTTGTGTTGATATAGTGTGCAGGTTGATAGGTTCGAGCAAAGAAAAGAAGTCTTTTATAGATGCTAATACCGAGCGATAAGAGTTATCGTCGGGTGGTAGTCGTGAATTAATTGGACAGAGCTCTCGGGAACTTATCGTGTCGTGCTAGTCCTAACGCACCGCGCTAGCCTCTCGACGAATGGCGAGAAGTATTCCTCGAGTAACCGATCTACCGTCAGGCGATAGCTGCTATAGTGCCACGCTAGTCTCTCGATGAATATCGAGAATGATTTCTCGAGTAACAGACCTACTGCCAGGTGGCAGTGGTTACCGCGCCGCGCTAGCCTCTCGACGAGTGCTGGGAAGGATTTCTCAAGTAACCGACATACTTCCAGTGACATTGGTTACCGCACCACGCTAGCCGTTTCACGAGTCTCGTGACGGTTCATCGACTTACTGACCTACCGCGTGGCGCTACCTTCTATCGCGAAGCGCTAGATCTTTGAAAAAGGAAGATTCGTTTTGAAATATTATTCCAGATTTGGATGACAACTGACACAACAAACGCTCGAACCTACCGCCGGGCGCTGGTCATATCTCCGACGGTAGTGTATTTTCATGAAGACGTATAAAAGGCCGCCTTAGTTTTTGTGCCTCATGGATTGGAAGACAAAAAGTGACCGGAGTTCGTGCATTATAGGGTTCAACCACTCTTTCTTACGCTCCATTCCAAAAGGTCTCCGTCGAAGAAGAAGAAAGTCATCTCCCTCCCGTCCGTGAACGAAGGACTCTGGCGATCCAAGATCTATATCGAATATGAAGAGCCGACCGGTTGTTAGCAAACGAAGATCTCACGCGCCGGGCACGGATCGCTCAACGGAGAAGTCGTCAAGAGGGAGAACTTCATCTTTTAAATTTTCTACATCCTTATTTCTATAATCTTTTCTTTTATGAATCTTGTGGTGAGGGAAATCGACCGGAAGGTCGTCAAAATCCGGAAAGGGTTTTGTGAGAAATCGACTTAGAGGGTCGTCGGATTTCGAGGAGGATTCTGTGAGAAATCGTCCCGGGGAAGGGACTTCTAGATCAAGTGGATCTACCGGGGCTCTAAGACCCTTCCTTGTGTGGAGGTGAAGAGCCGGCTCGAAGACATTTCTCGGAGGGAAAGGGAGAGAACCAATCGATCCGTGGAGCAGATCGGTATAGAAACCAAAAGAGTTTTTATTTCTCATCGCCTTCGATCTCCGGCATCACGGAGATCACATTTGTGTAATCATGTAGAATAATTGTTATTCTAATTCATGCAATGGAATTCTTGTTTCTGCTTTGATCAATTCTGTGATTGTTTTGATTTTGTTAAGTGAGTGCTTGTGCTGTGGGGCTTACAAACGACTTTGCATAGGAAAACGAGTTCATAGACTTGCCACCACGCGTTAGATACCTAACGCGCTGCGGTAGCTTCCAGAACTCGAGTTTCTGAGCAATATAATTTTAATTTCAGTTCAAAGCGAAAAACCTTATTCACCCCCTCCCCCTCTAAGGTTGGCCACGAGATCCAACAAAACACTCTGTTTTCAGGTGTCGCCGATGCGGTGATTTTTGGTGGTACCTTGGCCTCCCACCGCTGAGGAAAGTTTTCCCCGGTGGTTTAGCCCTTCCCTATTACCACCGCCAGTGCTGGAAAAGGCTAGGGTCCTGCGGCCACCACCCTACCTGGAGCTTGGGTCGGGTGGTGTCGGCGGCGCTCCGGCCGTCGGGAGGCCCATGTAGGAGGTCCAAAAACTTAGAAAGGGTGGAGAAGGTTCCACCTGTGCTAAAGGGGCTTGGGAAGGACCAGCCTGATTGACCATTAAAGGTGGCGGCGGTGGAGCTTGTGGGTAGTGGTTTCCGGCAAGGTTAAGCTTCGACGAGGGGCCCTGGGCTCGTCTGGGTTTGTGAGGAGGATAGCAGAGGAATGGGTCTATTTATAGGTGGAGGAGAGTCCATCCCATGGATCTTGCGATGTGGGACTAATCCCATGAGGGGAGGAGCTCCTCTCCTCCCCTCCACTAGCCCTGGCTAGGTGGCAGCCATCAAACGCCTACAGGTTGCAGCCATCCAGGGGAAGAAGAGGTGGGCTTGGGCCTTGGTTCTTAAGAAGAGAAAATAGGAGGGGAGGGAGAAATTGGGCCTATCTTTGCGCATGGCTCATTTCCTATCAAGTTTGCTGGTTTGGTAGCCCAAGGAGTAAGAGGGGGTAGGGCCTTATGTTGGGTACATTGGTCACAATATACTTGAGTTGAAGAAGCCCTTTCAGTTCAATGATATACATATAGTTGTATTTGATGAATGTTAAGTTCATGTGTACATGCAAATAAAGCTAAGTACAAAATTGTCAAGATACTAGACATGTGTCGACAACTTTGTCAAGGATGTGCTGAGACAAGGAGAAAGTTGTGTCGACACTCAGAACTAGTGTTGACATACCTAAATAAGAAGTACTGAGTCAAGGAGAAAGTTGTGTCGACACCCAGGACTTGGGTTGACACTATGATACAAGAAAACAACTGTGTCGACACTCAGGACTAATGTCGACACACACTGCACAAGTTGTGTCGAGACAAAGAGAGGTTGTGTCGACACTAAGGAAAAGTGTCGACACACTTAATACAAGCAGTGTCGAGACTGAAGATAACTGTGTCGACACTCAAGAGAAGTGTCGACACACTTCACAAGCTGAGTCAGGACTGGAAGAGTAGTGTCGACACTTAGGACTAGTGTCAACATATTCTACATCAGCTATGTCGAGAAAAGGTGAAGGTTTTGTCGACACATTGAAAAGTATGTCGACACCACTACAAGAGTAGTGTCGACACCCAGGACTGGTGTCGACACATCCAACAGTCAAGTTTCAACACTTCAAACAGATTTGTTTCCTAAGTACAAAAATCAAGTCAGAGGGTCTGACAACTGTCAGAACTATCGAAACTATCTGATGTCAGTCATTAACCGGATCAGCCGGTTACCTATGACAGAGCCTATATAAATGGATCAGCTCATCAAAAGAGATAGAGAGAAAAATTTGGCAAGTTCAGATCTAAAAAGTTATCTTCTAGAATACAGAAGGTGGAGAGAAGCCGGATCAAGAATCATCTTCAACATCCTCCAGCCTAGATCTACCCTAATTTCAACTTCAAGAAACTTTGAAAAGATAAGAAGGGTAGGATCAAATCTATTACTTCAAGATCAAAGGAAGCAAACCGATCAGGATCAGATCAAGAAGCAAACACTCATCTTTTCTTGTTGGGTGACTTGTTCTCAATCAATCTCTTTTACTTTTATTAATTTTGTAAGATCTACCTATAGATCTGAGTGTAGGGGAAACATTTTATCTGAGATTGTAAGCCTATGTTATAAAGGTTGAGGTAGGGTATGGATTGTCTGAGGTAGGAGAAGAGGGAATTTCTCTGAGTTGTAGGGCAGTATTTGCCTGAGAAGTGGGAGTATGGATATATTCTGAGGTAGAGTTTTTAGGAAGAACTTGAGGTGTGGGAACTTGGTGATCTGAGTGGTAAGACTTGTAAAGTCAGAGTTGTAGGAGCCAGCTGGGCTCTGAGCTGTAAGATCTATGGATCTGAGAAAAGGAAGAAGAAGGAGTATGGCCGAATCTAGTTCATTGCTAGATAGACGAAGGTGGAAAGTGGATGTACCCATAAATTGGGGAACCACAATAAAACTGTGTGTGTTGTGTTGTGTATGATGTGTTTGATATGCTGTGATAGTTCTAGATTGCTAGTAAAATTATCTTGTTTATCTGACTATGATATTTAACCGAAAGAAAATATATCTTTGAACTAAAAAGGGGTAGCCAAGATTCAAATTGGACCTATTCACCCCCCTCTAGGTCACTCTCAATTCTTAAACAAATATTTACACCTTAGCCATTAATGAAGAGGAGATGAGCACCTCTTTGGAAGGAAATTCCAAAAAATAGATTTTAGGGTGGGGGGTGACCAAAGTCAACCCTAGGTGGGTGCCCTCATGCTGGTCAAAATCAAAGTGAGTCGATGACATCTGGAGTTGGGTCAAAGTTGGGGTGTTGTGTCATAATTTGTGTGCGCACACTTTTCGTTGCACAACTATGCTTGATTTGCCCATTGTTTGACTATCTGTTACTGAAATTGACCAAAATATACTTGGTTTACTTCATATTGATTATACGTAACAAATTTCCTTATAGTCAAATGTCACTAACTGCTCATAATCATTTCTACTAATGGGTCGAATTAGAGTTCGTTTGCTAATTACAAAGAGCAAATCTAAAATTAGCGCGTCACAGCGCACTAAAACGATCGAACTTATATTCGTTGTTAGACTTTGAATTGTGACGCAACGAGTTCCAATGCATTCACATTGACTATACAAAGTCATAGGAACTGACAGAACTCAAATCGGAGCTCTCTAGGTCATTATCCAAAAATCTCAATTTCGTGACGTTTTACGAGAAACTGCTATACTCACCATATGACCTTGGAGTTTAACTGGACGAGTTCTAATGCATTTGTATTGATTACACGAAGTCATAGGAACTGACAGAACTCGAATCGGAGTTCTCTATCTCTATATACCCTGTCAAGGGTTACCTCGTACCCGGTGTGGGTTGTGGGTAGAGGTCCGGGTTACTTTTATTGGACCCACTAGTGTTCTGGTGGCCCAATAAAAGTCGGGATGTTATACTAAGAGCCTATAAAGCATCATCAACAAGCGAGCATTCAAATACAGAAACGAGCAGTACAAAAGATCTGTTTTGTATTACACAGTGAGTATTACAATACTTTACAGAATTTTCTAAGTTTCTACAACTTTATATCATTAAAAGTTTGGACACAGGAGGTCGTCGACTGACTAAGACTCGTCGCCGCCAGTATCAGGCTAGTCCTCCTTATCTCCGAAGACACATCCTCATCCTCAGCTTCGTCTTCGCCATCCTCATCGTAGCCGCTGTCGCCGTTACTCTCTCTGTTGCTGTTGTCGCTGGAGCTGGATCCAGAAGCGGAGGAGAGGAAGCGATCTAGCGAGTTGGATTTCTCAGCGAGTAGGCCCAGAATGAGGTCCGCGATCGTCAGGTGGTCTTCTTCTGGGCCGAGGAAACCATCGATCCTCATCTTGGCGAGAACGACTTCCCTCGTAGTTCGCGTTATCCCGCGACGGATGGCAGACATCTCATCCTCGTGGAAGCAGATTCTCTTGCCCATCCCGTGCGGACTCTCCCCTTGTTGTTGCTCAGCAAGGCGAGTATTTGAGGGACCTGGGCGATCTCCATGGGCAACTAGGCGAGTCTCCAACCCGGCGACCCAGATCTGCGTGACTTCCAGCTCGGTTTTGGTATCTGCGGGCTCCTGCTCAAGCTCAGAGATCTTCTTCGCCATCTCGATCTCGGCGGCCTGCGAGTATCAACAACAATCAGTTAGAAAAATCACCAAGTACAATGACAACTATGTCACGCAAAGAAGCACGAGCTACCTCATAGTCCTTCCAGCGGACTGATTGCATCCCCAAATCGATCACCTTCTACACGATCTTCAGCACCGCCTGAGTCTCGTGGAGACTCCTCACGGTGTGGTGGCCCAGCTCGGTAACTCGCAGGAGTACACGAGTTGTTTGGCGGGAGAGCACCTCTGGGATGAGGTCTGGCATCGACTCGGCGTTAGCTCGCTCGTACAGTACGAAAGCAATGTCATAAGCCTCCTGTTGTACTCCCAGTCTTCCGACCAGGCGGGTAGGTTGGTGCTCAGCGTCACCTTGTGCTCGCCTTCGACTCAAGACACCAGCGGGCATCCAAAGGCATCCTTGTCACCCCGCCAGAGGTTGTAGTTTGGATGGAAGTAAGGCGCCCCGACGTCGACGGGCAACTCCCTCCCATCGAAGAGCTCGCGAGAGATCTTCTCGTGCTTGCTCGCATGGTCGGGGGACTTGACCATTTCTTTCCCCTTGCCGAGCTTTTTCTACAACGAGGTCTTCTTGTCACTAGCATGCGATTGGCCCTTGGAGCCCGTGGGCGGCGGGATCTCCACTTTAGCAGGAGAGTTCAATAAATCTAGGCACGACGAAGCAACTTCCTTTGCCGGAGGAAGTTGTTCTTGTGGAAGCTCGCGAGCAGCTGCAGATATGGAAGAACAGTTAGTATTTTTGCAACAGCAATCAATCAAAGCGAGTATGGTGGAATATCACCATGTTCTACCTTCGTTGCGAAAGATCTCGTCCAGCGAGTGGACATTCAGGTGCCAATGGATGACGTCGAATCGCCGACCGCGAAAGGCCTCAAAGAGTTTCTCGTGCGCGCCTTCGAGGATGGGCGGCAAGAAGGTGACTTCGGTCGGCTGGTGCGGCCTGCGCAGTACTCCTTCGGAGTCGCCGCCAACGACGACTGGATACTCGCCCCACTGGTGGACCTTGTTAGTCGTGCCAACCAGTGTGCAGACATGGCTGCTGAAGAAGATTTCTCCCTCAGAGGTCGCGGGGAAGGCAAAGACCTTCCTGAAGACGGAGAGATCGAAGACGATCTTCTCTTACTGCAGGAAGTAGAGGAATCACATGATCAAGGAAGATGCAAGCAAGAACAACAAACTCACGAGCAAGGGTTGAAATTCATAACAGCTTACTAAAGTCTCACCTACCCCTTCTATTTATAGGCAGAGGTCTGGGGGAATATCAACCGCGCACAAGTATCAGCCTAAGTCACGTGCTAACTGAGAGATCAACCCTAGTTACGAGCCATATCTAGCACAAAGCCGTTCATAATCTCGGCAGCTTGCCAGAACCTGCACGAACAACTCAAGATAGTGCAGAAAGAAGATGAAGTATTAAAGCAAAAAGCGAGTATTATCATAGGGCGAAAAGATCAACCAAAAACAAAGTCGGCAGAATCAATGCGAGATACAAACTCGGCTTATTACCTTAAAGAATAAAGTTCATTACAATAATCGCCAGAGGCGAGTTCAAATGGAAGAAAGGAAAAAGAAAAAGAATTCTAAGTCCTAGGAGCCCGCTGCTCGGGAAGAGGTGGATGTCGCCCAACACAGCCCATCTCGCGTGCTCGCCGAAAGTGCTCGTTGGCCACCTCCATCGCATCGTCTCCCCGCCGCAGCTGCTCCTCCATCCTCGCTAGTCGCCCAGCAGATCCCATGCTCTCCTTCATGCCGGCCAGCTCCTCATGACGCAATTGTAGGCGATGATCAGTCATCAGCAGTCGTCGATCTAGCTCATTGATCACGTTGAAGCATGCATCATAAGCCACCAGTTGGTCCTGTAGCTTTTCCATCTTCGTCATCCCCACCTCCAATGTCGAGATCCGTCGATGAGACTCGCAAATGGCGAGTTGGTCGTACTTGGCCTCTAGCTCGATGTAGTCGTGGGCGGCAGCATGACGTTATTCGTGATTGGAGAGCTCGAGGGCGTCAATGAAAGCCGCAGCAGGGGTTGCAGGGCGACCTGTCGAGCAGAGAGAAGTCGCTAAATCAGTTGTAAGCCAACATCAACAGTCAAACCAATTCAGTAGCAGTGCGAGCTATCTTGCCAAGGGGATCATGATCGGCGAGGGGACGAGCTGCAATGAGTTGGTTCTCGCTGGCAGATGACGAGCCTCCCGGGCGCTCGACAGCCTGCCCCTGTCCACGACCTCCAAGGTCGCGATTTTCGGTCCTCGGCAGGAAGTAGCTTGGGCGCCTTATTTCCGAATCTTGCGCCGAGCTCTCCGGCGGTATCTGAGGAATTGTGGTTTCCGGACAGATTTCAGGCCGAGCTTCGTTGCTCGATGGCAAAGGAGGAGGTAGAGGCAATGAGGTGCTCCCCCTCGGTTGTTGCGAGCTGGCCGAAGGAAGCGGAGATGACAACAAAGGAATGCTCTCCGTCGGTAGCGATGAGGTGGTCACAGAGGCAAGGGCTTTGCTTACCCCAGGTAGCGATGTCTTTGTCGCCGGAGGACCTTTATCCTTGCCTCAGGGGCGGGATTTTCAGACACTTTCTTGCTACCGATGTTGATCCAAACAATGTGCTCAGATCGAGACTATTGCGGAGCTTCGAGGGAGACCAACGGAGTTGCTCGCAGAGGAGCAACATCCAAATGCTCGCCTGCAATAAATGACGAAGGAGCTGCGAGTATGAAGAACAAGTCAACAAAGAAGCATATAGCTTAGTCAGTGACTCAGTTAGTTTTCAACAAGAAGGTAACCTTGCGAGCCAGCGAGATCTGCCTGCAGCTGTCCTTGGGACCCGACGAGTTTCGGGGCAGGAGGAGAAGACGGTGGGGAGAGTAGAGAGAAGCCGGGAACGGACAGCTCGGGAATGTCACTCAACCTGAGGTTGTCCAGGAGTTTCTGTGTACTTGCTGAAGGTTCGGGTAGGACGGCCGAGGAACTGATATTCTCGGCAGGAGGAGGTGGGTTGTCAGTTTTGAAGATGATCAACCTCGTCAACTTCTTCTTTAATTTTTTCTTCTTTATAGGAGGAAGATCGGCAGTAACCTCCCCTTCTCGCGGCTTTTTTGGTCTTGAAGACTCAAGGAATATAGATAGTGCGACAGGGCTTGTATGGTAGACTTCCTCGGTTGACTTTGACATTGCGTGCGAGTTCAGAAAGCATGTCTCAAAAACCACCCATATTTATAGAGTTTAGCAGACATCCATCAGATGCGAGTAACTCAGATACTCGTCCAAGCAGCTCGCCGAATCAGTGTTTGATGTTTCTTTTCGAGCTCCTACGTCGCTCGAAAAGAGTCGGGATTGTATACAACCCATATTCGTCGAGGGTGGATCCCTCCAGAGCCAGGTCAAAAAGGGTCAAAGTCGGCAAGTCAAGACAGAAGTTAGAGTCAACGCGCAAGACGACAAAAGGCCTGAGCCAGTATGACGAGCTTCATTCACATACTCGCCAGGTAGGCGACTAGGTCGGTTACTCGCCTAGCCGAGCGAGCTCCCCCCAAGAAGTCGCCTAGTCGCTAGGAGTGAGGTTGTAAATAAGACCCCCCCCCCTCTTTTTGGATTTGCCTATAAATAGGAGCTCATGGGTACAAGGAGACAAAATTCAGAATCTCGCAAAAATCTCGAGATCTCTTTTTCTTAGACATCAGCTGAACCTTTGACCCCTTAATTTAGAGAGACCAATTGTGAGTTTGCGACTATCTATCTTAGTCGTCGCGACTTTATTATCAGCTAGTCTACCTCGTACCCTACTCACTATTTTTGGTTGTGGAGATGTTGCTTCTTCTAAGCTTTCGGGTACGTGGTGAGACCTCCCTGCCGTAGCGTCTGGGTCCTTTTAGTTGTCTGACAGTTTCCACATTTGTGTGTGTCTGGCTCTCGCCCGGGCGGCCTACTCGCGGGCAAGACGGCCGGGGCCGGTCTCGCCCGAGCAGCCTGCTCGCGGGCGAGACGGTCGCGGACTGGCTCTCACTCGGGCGGCCTGCTCGCGGGCGAGGCGGCCGCGGCCTGGCTCTCTCCCGGGCGGCCTGCTCGCGGGCGAGACGGCCGCGGCCTGGCTCTCGCACGGGCAGCCTGCTCGCGGGCGAGACGGCTGCGGCCTGGCTCTCGCCCGGGCAGCCTGCTCGCGGATGAGATGGTCGCGGCTTGGCTCTCGCCCGCACGGCCTGCTCACGGGCGAGACGACAGGGGGCCGGTCTCGCCCGGGCGGCCTGCTCGCGGGCGAGACGGTCACGACCTGGTTCTCATCCAGGCGGCCTGCTCGTGGCGAGACGGCTGGCGGCCTTGTCTCGCCCAAGCGGCCTACCCGGTGGCCTGGAACTGCCTCGGGTGTTTGGGGCGGGGTGTTGGCGACGTGCTTTTACCGTTGTGCCCCTGAGGGAGTTTTTACCCCTCTACCCCCCCCCCCCCCCCCGGTGTGGGCGTTTCCTATTGGCCCAAGGTGTATTGGGCGTAAGGGTTTTTCGGGCATTTTGGCCCATGGGGATTTGGAAAACTATAGATAGACCCCCTTGGGTGCCTTTGGAAAAGGACTTTTCCTTGCTTCCTCCTCCCTTAGCTTCTTCTTGGTAGAGTAGAGAGAGCTCCTCCAAGGCACCCTAGCTCGAGCATTGGCTAGGGAGGGGAAGTGTTCAGGTAGCATTCCGGGTGTGAGGTGGGACCTCCGCGCTAGAGCCGAGGGTCTATTACTAGCTTCTTGATCTTTGGTTTGTGACGTTCCTCCGGGTGTAGTAGGTGTGAGGTCACCCCTTTCTAGGGACCCCGAACTCCACAGAGGTCAATTTTGGCTTCAACACTTTGGTGCGGTGAGCGTGGAGAGTGGCCAGCACAGAAGATCTCGGGAGAGTGTCATGACTGTAGGTCCGGGAGATAGTGATGATCTCGGCGAGCTCCCTAGACCAGGACCCTTTGTTGGGAGGCAAGAGTTCATGGCCTCTATCCAAGGCATCATGGAGATGGTGCGAAGCATTGCTCCTTAGGGTGGAAGCTCCACTCCGACTCCCCAGGAGTTAGCTCCCCCTCTCGACGAGCCGACTCTCAGGGGCCTAGGCGAGATGACCCCAGCAGGGGGAGAAGGAAGTGCACCGGGAAGAAGGCCAGGGAAGGAGAGGATGGGAGATGGGGTTGAGCGAGACCTCACCGGTTGGGAGTTATTATCCAGCCCGGCAAGTGTCAACCTCCCAGGCGAGTAGGTCACGCGAGTGGAGGCGGCGAGACCACCCCTTAGGGGGTCACCCTTCAGCGAGCTGATCATCTCAGCTCCCGTTCCCGAGGAGTTCAGAGAGCCAGACATGGCTTACTATACCGGGAAGGATGACCACGTCCAACATCTGCAGTGGTTCGAGGATGCCATCTCCATCAGGCCAATGACGGACGCCTTCAAGTGTCGTCTCTTTGCGATAACGTTGAAGGAGAAGGCAAGGGACTGGTTCCATCAACTCCCTCCGAGGTCGATCTATGGGTTTGAGGACTTGAGTTGGAGCTTTCATCTTCGCTTCTCCACCTCCAAGAAGCGGAAGAGGAGTCCCGAGTCCATCTTCCTGATAAGGCAGGGGGCCGAGGAGTCGCTGGCCCGTTATGTAGAAAGGTTCCAAGAGGAGATACTGGAGGTCCAGGAGATGCCAGGGTATGCTCTCCAGATGGCCTTCACCGTTGGGCTGAAGGAGGGCTTCTTCAAGATGAGCTTGACTCGGAAGGCCCCCCCTTTCCTTCGAGGAGCTGATGGAAAGGGCGGCAGAGGAGATTGCCATGGAGGCGGCCAACCCGACATTCGTCAAGAAGTTAGAAAATCTAACCGATACGGAGTCAAAGGAGCAAGATGGCTCGAGACCTCAGGAAGGAAGAAGGAGAGAGGATCGGAGAGCTCAGGAGGGTCCGGAACCAGGTTGGAGGCAGCAGGGAGGACCCATTCAGGGCCCGGGAAGAGGTTACGCCCAAGATGGGGGAAACTTCCATGGGGGCCAAGGGAGGTTAAACTTCTAAAGGCAAGCCCCAAGGCAGCTCCTCCCCCCGCCGCAGCAATCCTTGGCGATAGGTGGAGGGGGAAGAGGAAACAGGAGAGAACACCCAGCCCGCCGAAGGATGGGAGGAGTGCTACCGTACTGTGACTTCCACCAGGTGGAGGGGCACGCCACGGCTACCTGCCTCGAGTTTCTAGAAGTGAGGGGGCGAGAGGCCCTGCCCAGCCGCAGCCGCCGGTGCAGGTTGTGGGAGTTCTACCCAGAGAAGGGGGGGATGACGTGTGCGAGGACCGGGTCGATGTCGGACCCCGAGGTAGAATAGCTGTGATCCATGGTGGGGTAGGGATCGAAGCCACTCGAAAGGCAAGTCTCCATGTGATGTACCGACGGAGCGTCGCCTCAACATCCCAGACCCCGCCCCAGGAGGAGAAGATCACCTTCTCAGTAAAGGACCGGCCGGATCATGAGGATCCGTTCTGCGATGCGCTGGTCATCCAGACGGCCATCGAGGGCTACACCGTCTCCCGGATCTTGGTTGACAACGGGAGCTCCGTCAATGTCATTTTCAAGAAGGCGTTTGATGAGATGAAGGTAGAGTCAAGGAGGGTGTTGGCCTCGGACGGACCCCTGTTCGGATTTTCAGGGGAGAGGAAGGAGGTTGAAGGTGGAGTGGGACTCCAAGTTAAATTGGGGGGAGTCTCAATGAAGTGTCGGTTCGTCATTGTTGACGCTCCAAGCAGCTACAACGCCATCTTCGAAAGTCCCCTTATTAGTGTCTTCCGTTGCGTACCGTCTTCTTTCCACCTATGCCTCAAGTTCAGCTCAAGAGGGATCCAGATCAGAGTCAAGGGAGACTCCAGGATGGCAAGGCAGTGCTATGTCACGGCCATCAACACCATCACTTGGTTGGTGAGGGCGGAGGAGATGGAGAGGATCATGAAGAGCTTGAGCAAGATGAAGGTCTCCGAGGGGAAGGATGACGAAGATGATGCCCAGACCCCCTGAGGAAACCTCACCCCGGCAGAGTCATGTATATTTCTTATGTTGTAATGAGTCCAACCCCCGACCAGCTGAGTCGGGGGGGTCATTTAACCCATCTTTTTCCCCGTTTGAGGATGTTGGATTTGGTAAAGCTCAAATGACACGCCTGGTTCCCCACCCCCAAGAGGATCTCCTCAACCAGGGTCCCACTAGCCGGTTGGGTTGAATGTGTCTCGGGGAGATCAAGTCCACACCCCCGAGAGGATCTCCTCAGCGAGGCTCACACTAGCTGGTTGGGTCGAATGTGCCTCGGGGAGATCAAGTCCCCACCCCAAGAGGATCTCCTCAGCCAGGCTCCCACTAGCTGGTGTCGAATGTGCCTCGGAGAGATCAAGCCCCACCCCCGAGAGGATCTCCTCAGCCAGGCTCCCACTAGCTGGTTGGGTCGAATGTGCATCAGGGAGATCAAACGCCACCCCCGAGAAGATCTCCTCAGCCAGGCTCCCACTAGCTGGTTGGGTCGAATGTGCCTCGAGGAGATCAAGCCCCACCCCCGAGAGGATCTCCTCAGCCAGGCTCCCACTAACTGGTTTGGTCGAATGTGCCTCGGGGAGATCAAGCCCCACCCCCGAGAGGATCTCCTCAGTCAGGCTCCCGCTAGCTGGTTGGGTCGAATGTGCCTCGGGGAGATCAAGCCCCACCCCCCGAGAGGATCTCCTCAGTCAGGCTCCCACTAGCTGGTTGGGTCGAATGTGCCTCAGGGAGATCAAGCCCCACCACCGAGAGGATCTCCTCAGTCAGGCTCCCACTAGTTGGTTGGGTCGAATGTGCCTCGGGGAGATCAAGCCCCACCCCGAGAGGATCTCCTCAGCCAGGCTCCCACTAGCTGGTTGGGTCGAATGTGCCTCGGGGATATCAAGCCCCACCCCGAGAGGATCTCCTCAGCCAGGCTCCCACTAGCTGGTTGGGTCGAATGTGCCTCGGGGAGATCAAGCCCCACCCCTAAGAGGATCTCCTCAGCCAGGCTCCCACTAGCTGGTTGGGTCGAATGTGCCTCGGGGAGATCAAGCCCCACCCCCGAGAGGATCTCCTCGGCCAGGCTCCCACTAGCTGGTTGGGTCGAATGTGCCTCGGGGAGATCAAGCCCCACCCCCGAGAGGATCTCCTCAGCCAGGTTCCCACTAGTTGGTTGGGTCGAATGTGCCTCGGGGAGATCAACCCCACCCCCGAGAGGATCTCCTCAGCCAGGCTCCCACTAGCTGGTTGGGTCGAATGTGCCTCGGGGAGATCAAGCCCCACCCCGAGAGTATCTCCTCGGCCAGGCTCCCACTAGCTGGTTGGGTCGAATGTGTCTCGGGGATATCAAGTTCCCACCACCGAGAGGATCTCCTCAGCCAGGCTCCCACTAGCTGGTTGGGTCGAATGTGCCTCGGGGAGATCAAATCCCCACCCCCGAGAGGATCTCCTCAGCCAGGCTCCCACTAGCTGGTTGGGTCGAATGTGCCTCGGGGAGATCAAGTCCCCACCCCCGAGAGGATCTCCTCAGTCAGGCTCCCACTAGCTGGTTGGGTCGAATGTGCCTCGGGGAGATCAAGTCCCCACCCCCAAGAGGATCTCCTTAGCCAGACTCCCACTAGCTGGTTGGGTCGAATGTGCCTCGGCGAGATCAAGTCCCCACCCCCGTGAGGATCTCCCCAGCTAGGCTCCCACTAGCTGGTTGGGTCGAATGTGCCTCGGGGAGATCAAGTCCGCACCCCTGAGATGATGTAGGGATGTCGGATCGGAGATCTCCACGAATCTAATGCTCTATCTCCGCTCTACATGTCGTAGATCTACCGCACCTACACAGCACCTATCGCCCACAATAGTTCCTCGTCACATAACGCAGTACAAACAATAAGGGAGGAATGGTCGACTCGAAAACAACGATCGGAAATTTGAGTCGGAATATTCCCCAAGAAAACACAAAGGTTGCCACTCCTTTTTGAGAGCAAGACCAAGGCTATAGGCCAAGATCCGCTCAGGCAAATAGGATCCACCAGATCCGGAAATAAAAAGCCTTGCAACGGCGTTTTCGTTTCAAAACTTGCAGCGATTAATTTAAAGATCCGGAGAAAACGATTTGCGAAAATCCACCACAACTAAGGAGAAGAATCACACAAGGAAGAGGAAAGAGATTACCCAACCGGAAAGCGTTTCACACAAGATAACTGTGGGAGAATCACTCTCTCCACGGATCCACCGGTTTCACACCGAATGGGGCTGCTTCCTTCTTCCACGGAGTCGCACCGATAGAAGCCACGCCGGAGTCGCACCGAACGGGGATGGAGGAGGCAAGGTTTGGCTTCACACCAACGGGGGGGGGGCGGCTATAGGATTCTCTCCATGGTGGCCGAAATTCCTCAAGGGGGATTTAGGGTTTCTTTTTCCAATGCTTTAACTCTTCATGATAGCCTCCTTTAAATAGGAGTTACAAACAAGCCTTAGCCCTTCATGATGGAGATTTAATCTCATCCATCTGAATGGCTAATTGCACACCAATACTAAAAATAGTTCAAAATGAAAAAATAACAACACATGCAATGAATATAAAATTATCATATAAGCATAGGATAATTTTATATTCTAAATATAAAATAAAGTGCTAGAAAAGGAAATAAATAAAGCTAATGCGTTGCCGTGGCGGTAGCACGTCGCGGGCGGAGGTTGTATCGTAGCCTTCCGTTAGCGTCATCGTGCCGTCTCACGTCCTTGAGTAGTATGGCCTTATCAACCGGGTCATCAGCAGCATCGTCAGCATCGTCTTCAAATGGTGGAGGAGGGGGCACGCCATCAATCCTCCCCCGCTCAAATGCACATATCTCTGTTGCGTGGTCCAAGCGATAGCGGTGAAGGAGAGCGGCATCCAAACTCTGCAGCTCCGTCTTGAGTACCCAAGAGTCATCCGAAGGGGGCCGATCACGCCAATGGATGAGAAAGCGGTGGGTGTCGCCATCAGCAGTGGTAACAGGCTCAGCATCAAGTATCATCTCTGGAGTGGAAAACGTCCGTGGAAACCTGGGGAACATATTAGCAGTAGGCAGGAAAGAAGGCAACGTACCATTCGATGATATACCTGTGGGGACCGAAAGAGAGAGATCATCTGTACTACCACTCCCCAACCCATGAGAATTTTCAGTGGGAGAAGAAGACGACAAAGAAATCAACTCTTGTGGTGGCGACACAAACATCGTTAAATCCGAAACATTAAAAATGGGGGAGATACCCCAATCAGCAGGCAAGTCCAAAACGAAAGCGTTGTCACCTAACTTCTTAATAATCCGAAAAGGGCCGGCGCGCTTTGGTGCTATCTTTTTAATGGTGCCAGTGGGCAAGCGTTCGGGAACCAAACAGACTAAAACTAGATCGCCAATTTTGAAGTCTGATACTCTCCTATGTAAATTAGCGTGCGCTTGATAAGAGTCGTATTGCATAGTCAAGGTGGCCCGTATACGTGCGTGTAAATCTTGGATGTGCTGGGCGAAGGATTGTGCAAACTGACTTGCCTTGTACGTTGGGGGCAACGGCACCAAGTCAAGTGGCACAGGAGCCTTATACCCGTGGACAATCTCATTCGGAGACAGACCCGTAGACCTATTCTTGGAATTATTGTAGGCTAACTGGGCATGGGGAAGGAGAAGATCCCAAGTGCTCTTGTGATCACTCACAAGGCATCGTAACAAATTTCCTAAACTCTGATTAACCACTTCCGTCTGCCCATCAGTTTGAGGATGATAGGCAGAGGAAAACAATAATTTCGTTCCCATTAATATCCAAAGAGTCTTCCAAAAATAACTAGTGAATTTTACGTCCCTATCCGATACTATGGTCTTTGGCACTCCACGGTGACTAACGACTTCTTTAAAATAAAGTTTAGCGACGTGAGACGCATCATTCGTCCTACTGCACGGGATGAAATAAGCCATCTTTGAAAACCTATCCACAACTACATAGGAGATGATCTCCCCAGCCAGGCTCCCACTAGCTGGTTGGGTCGAATGTGCCTCGGGGAGAGCAAGACCCACCCCCCGAGAGGATCTCCTCAGCCAGGCTCCCACTAGCTGGTTGGGTCGAATGTGCCTCGGGGGGAGAAAGTCCCTTTGCCCCAATGATGATTCCGCTGTCAGGCTCTTACTAGCTGACAGGGCTGGTTGATCTCTCGTGGAAGTCAAGTCCCTTACCCGGAGGAGGTCTCGCCACCCAGGATCCCATAGCTGGCATGGCAGGTTGACCCCTCCGGGAGGTGAAGTGTTTTCACCCCGAGGCCGTCTCGTCACCCAGGCTCCCATTAGCTGGCTTGACAGGTTGACCCCTCGGGGAGGCTAAGTGTTTTCACCCGGAGGTCTCGCCACCCTGGCTCCCATAGCTGGCATGGCAAGTTGACCCCTCCGGGAGGTGAAGTGTTTTCACCCCGAGGTCGTCTCGTCACCCAGGCTCCCATTAGCTGGCTTGATAGGTTGACCCCTCGGGGAGGCTAAGTGTTTTCACCCGGAGGAGGTCTCGCCACCCAGGCTCCCATAGCTGGCATGGCAAGTTGACCCCTCCGGGAGGTGAAGTGTTTTCACCCCGAGGCCGTCTCGTCACCCAGGCTCCCATTAGCTGGCTTGACAGGTTGACCCCTCGGGGAGGCTAAGTGTTTTCACCCGGAGGAGGTCTCGCCACCTAGGCTCCCATAGCTGGCATGGCAGGTTGACCCCTCCGGGAGGTAAAGTGTTTTCACCCCAAGGCTGTCTCGTCACCCAGGCTCCCATTAGCTGGCTTGACAGGTTGACCCCTCGAGGAGGCTAAGTGTTTTCACCCGGAGGAGGTCTCGCCACCCAGGCTCCCATAACTGGCATAACAGGTTGACCCCTCCGGGAGGTGAAGTGTTTTCACCCCGAGGCCGTCTCGTCACCCAGGCTCCCATTAGCTGGCTTGACAGGTTGACCCCTCGGGGAGGCTAAGTGTTTTCACCCGGAGGAGGTCTCGCCACCCAGGCTCTCATAGCTGGCATGACGGGTTGACCCCTCCGGGAGGTGAAGTGTTTTCATCCCGAGGCCGTCTCGTCACCCAGGCTCCCATTAGCTGGCTTGACAGGTTGACCCCTCGGGGAGGCTAAGTGTTTTCACCCAGAGGAGGTCTCGCCACCCAGGCTCCCATAGCTGACATGGCAGGTTGAGCCCTCCGGGAGGTGAAGTGTTTTCACCCCGAGGCCGTCTCGTCACCCAGGCTCCCATTAGCTGGCTTGACAGATTGACCCCTCGGGGAGGCTAAGTGTTTTCACCTGGAGGAGGTCTCGCCACCCAGGCTCCCATAGCTGACATGGCAGGTTGACCACTCCGGGAGGTGAAGTGTTTTCACCCCGAGGCCGTCTCGTCACCCAGGCTCCCATTGGCTGGCTTAACAGGTTGACCCCTCGTGGAGGCTAAGTGTTTTCACCCCGAGGCCGTCTCGTCACCCAGGCTCCCATTGGCTGGCTTGACAGGTTGACCCCTCGGGGAGGCTAAGTGTTTTCACCCCGAGGCCGTCTCGTCACCCAGGCTCCCATTGGCTGGCTTGACAGGTTGACCCCTCGGGTAGGCTAAGTGTTTTCACCCCGAGGACGTCTCGTCACCCAGGCTCCCATTGGCTGGCTTGACAGGTTGACCCCTCGGGGAGGCTAAGTGTTTTCACCCAGAGGAGGTCTCGCCACCTAGGCTCTCATAGCTGGCATGGCAGGTTGACCCCGCAGGAAAGTTACACTCCGCGAATACGTTGGGTTGGATGTTTCTTTCCGAGCTTGTGTCAACCTCGAAAAGAGCGGGGATTGTGTACAACCCCGTATTCGCAAAGAGTGGGCCCCAAACAAGGCAAACGCGTTTTTAAGCTTTCTGGAGATTTTGCACTCTCGGTGGCCAATTTTGGCTCTAGCTTGGAAATATACTATTAGGGGGAGGAAAAATTGGCCTCCCCCAGTGGCTCCTTTGTTGGGGGGGGGGGGGTGCGGCAAGTTGGCTAGCACCCCCCCGGTCTGTTGAGTCTGAGGTAGGGGCAAATAATAAACATCAAGGTATTGCTTGTTGGGTACGTCCGGTGAGCTCATCTAAGATATGGGTAAAGAGATAAGGGTTTAAAGTTGAACCTTGATGTAAGCCAACAATGATAGGAAATTATTGTGTTAATCCTCTAGATGTTCTCACCCTTGTCACTGAATTTGTATACATATTATTGATTATGTCAATGTATGATACATTTACTGAGTTGGGAATGTTGCTGCTTTGTGAGAAATAAGTTTCTCCTGCTTTAGGTTTCTCTCGACATCTCTTTGATCGTTGATGGCCGCGTGCTGAACATTGGCAAATGCGTGAGGATGGTCAGAGACATTGGATTCTCAGGCATCCCATGCGACCATTATTGGGATTCGAAGGTCGAAGGTTATAGATCACGCATAAGAGTTCCTTCTCTTACTATCCCTTAAAAAGGAAAAGAAAAAGTATTCTAGATGTTGCTATGTTCTCTGATTCTCTGGATGGGTTTAAACTTGATTTATAATACCTGAACGTAATCATATTTCGCCTCCTTATCCACTTCCTCCTCGCCATTACATTTCCCAAATTGACCCACACATAAGCCTAACTTGATTTATTATGAATTCCAACATATAGAAGTGTAGTGACTAGTGAGAACTTCAAACTGATTCTTGATGGCAAAGCCAGGGAAGAATTATCAAACTGAGCAACAAGGTTTTCCATCTACTGCCTACTAGGCTATCTTATGGTTTGCAACCAGTAAAAAAGAAAGAGCATGGGTGATTTACTGAATTTGAGAAGCATTTGGCTTGCTTGAAATTTGTTTTTTTTTAATCCTTCTAATTAATTATCTATTTCAGGCAATGGTTGATTTTCTTGCATCATTTTATTCGCATTATCCAGGCAATGATGAATGATAGCCTGAAATGAGATGAAGATGAAATTTTTCATACTATGTAGTTGACTTTGAGGATGGCCTGGGAAGGTACTTCTCAAGCAACCCGTGCAACTATTATTGTTGGAAGGAGGCTGGAAGTCACCTGAGCCTCTAGTTCCCTGCCCTGATTCTTTTTCTGTCCATTTGCATCCCTCTCTATCCAACCACTATTATACATCTTACTATATTAAAAGGAAAAAACATCCTTTGGTTAAACATTCGATTTCCAATTTTACCCCTCTTTATTAAAAGAATTCCAATTTTAAAAACTTATGTGATTTTTTATTTATTTTAAAAATGTACTCTCATATAAATGAAGTTATCCAACTACAATAAAAAATGTGTTCTCTCCGCTGCTCGCAAACTCTCGTGCATACTGCAAAAATGAGCGACGAGCATAGTATCACTCAGAGGCTTGTGATCGGCTGGAGCGCCGTCGCACCAGGACAATGTCGCATCTGGGATAATGTCGCGCGAAGGTATTATTATGCCTGGTCGTAGGGGCAAAGCCCCATGCCTGTTATATATATATATATATATATATATATATATATATATTAAATTTGTCGTATTGGTTAAAGTGTTGTTGCTGTGTGACATGGAGGTCATAGGTTTTATTCCTGGAAGCAGATTCTTGCAAAAATGCAGGGGAAGGTTTGCCTACATTTCACCCTTTTGGCGGGACCCTTACCCAAATTCTCGTTGTGCGGGGATGCTTTGTGCACAGAGCTGCCCTTTTTATTACGTTCACATTATCTCTTTCTTTTTATAACCACTTGATCTAGGCGTTTAGGCAACTTTTTGAGAAGTGTAGTATTACTTATTTTGTGGTGAGTTCCGAATGTTTTCTTTCGAGAAAGGCAATGATGATTCATGGATAAGCCATATGCAATGGTAATAGTATCGAGGATGGCCTAGTGCTTGGATTCTTATTAGGCAATCCATACTATCATTGTTGAAATTGGAATGGCTGGATATCTATGAATGAGAGTTATAACTCTTCATGGAAGATTTTGGAAAACATCCAAGCCTTTCTTTGTGGGGGAACAAATCCTATATTAAATTTTGATTTGAACCCTTTTCACATTGCTATTAGCACAAGGAATTCATTATTATAGGAATGATGGAAGATGATCTCTCTCTCTCTTTATATATCTTTCATTATTATAAGCAAAAAAGTTAGCTTTGATGCAACATTCAAAATTGCCGCATAAAGCCTCATTCTTTTATTCTAATGGCTTAACATATAGCCTTATTATTTTATTCTAATGGATTAACATATAGCTTTATTATTTTATTCTAATGGTTTAACATATAGCCTTATTATTTTATTCTTATTGATCTTCTTTTATGCTTTTGTTACTATCCCTTAAAAAGGAAAAGAAGATGGTGAAGAAGAAGCTTAATAAGAATAAAAGAATAAAGCTATGTGGCAATTTTGCTCATGTACACATTTCACTGCCCAACACTCAGAACCATAGAGCATCGTTGGTCTAATGGTAGTACGGTAAAACTTGTCCTTAAGTTTTAATGGTACTTTACGATCGCATAAGATCCCCAACGTGCCTCTCCACTTTAACCAACCCGCTTGGATTCTATGTGTCACATCTTTATTATTACCTCCGACCTTTTGAATTATCTATCCAAAATATTTAAAACACTCACTACGGGAAATATCGTGATCACCCAACTTAATAACAAAGTCATATGTCATTCTTGCATTGCTAAATTTAAGCTCCATAAACTCCATATTTGCCCAGGTCAACTTAAAGCCCTTCTTTTCTAAAGTGTCTCGCCATTTGCCCAGGTCAACTTAATAACAAAGTATATAGGGCCATTTACCGGGACCTCCCCTCTAACTTTGAAAAATTACAGACTGCACCCCTCTTATTATGGAAATTACAAAAACCTCCCCTCAATGTTACAAAACATAACATTTACCTCCCCTGAAATACACATTTCATAACATCCATGCACAAAAATACCCCCCTCGGAGTACATTTCCAAGGGGGGTGTTTTGTGCACGAATGTTATGAAATGTAAACTTCATGGGAGGTAAATGTTATGTTGTGTAACATTAAGGGGAGGTTTTTGTAATTTCCATAATAAGAGGGGTGCAAGCTGTAATTATGCTAACTTTCCTTATGAGCTTACGAAATTACATGTTGCACCCCTCTATCTTTTTAAATTACAAAGACCTCCCCTTTGAGTTTACATTTCATAACATGCATGCCTAAAAACCTCCTTTCTACGCTATACACACATACACATTGTTGTAGGAAGCTTTTAGCAATGATATGTTGTGTTGTGAATTAAGTTATGTTGGGTTTGTAATTTCCTTTTTGTTTCTTTCGAGAGAGGCAACAAAGATTTATGGATAGGCATGCCACAACACACTGAATATCAGCATTGAGAATGGCTCGAGCTTGGATTCTTCTCCATTTGACATAGCGGTAGCAGTTTGAATGCGGGAGGTTATGAACGCCCAACCTCACCTAAGGAACTATGTTCATGTTCAAAACTAGTTTTATTTTCTTGATGGCTCCCCTAGCGGTTTTAATTGTTGCCATGCCAAATATATATTCTATGGCTATGACATTTTTGTCCAGACTCACTGGAGAAAAGATGATGTGCCAAACAGAGCTCTAATCTATTTTGCTTGAAAAGTATGCTTTGTGTTTGGTTTAGAAGCACAAACGGAGACCATTAGAGGCACTTATTAGGCATTGTGAGAGCTTAGCCACTAGGCATATTAATCGGGGGAGGGGTAGATCAAAAAAGACTTTGTATGAAACTATAAGGAAAGATGTGACGTGCTTGGGCATTAGTTAGATTATGATTATAGATAGAGCACAATAAGAAGAAATGATCCATATAGACGACCCCATTGTGGTGGGAAAAGGGCTTGGGTGTTGTTGTTTTTGTTGTGTCCACCTGACATTTCTTCTCGGAATGAAAATTATGAGGAATAATCTGTGGGATTCCATATTGCACATAATGATGTATGATTGTCTACATTTATCTCTCTCTCTCTCTCTCTCCTCCCCCTCCTCTCCTGCTCCCCTCACCCACTTAGTGGTCTCCAAACAAATTTTCTGAGCACAGAGCTATTCTATTTTCAATTTGGTTTCACATGTTATTTGTTTTTTTTTCTTTTAGAAAGACAATGACGATAAATGGACAATTCATGCGTATAAAATTGTACAAGCATTGAGGATGGACTAAGAGTAGAATTTAAATGAAGCAACCCGTGCAATATTTATTGGATCCTAAGATTGAAGCTCGAGGATGAGACTTCTTTCTATTTTATGAAGTTTTTTTTGGAAACATCCGAGCCTTTTTTCTATTTGACTGAGAATTTGTGTGGAATTTAGATTTGCATGAGCGGTTCCAATGCGGCATCTGATATATATATATATATATATATATTTGTGTATACTATTTATATTTGTAGAACTTCTTTGATCAGATTGCATTTTTTTTACAAACTTTGCTCTTAATATTATAATGTATTTATTTTTTATTCTTTATATTTAGTATTTTTTAATATTTTAATGCTTTTCTTTATAGTTTCATTCCAAGTCTTTATTGGTCTACTCCTTCCTTGTTTAACATGCCTTGTGACTAGACTCTTACAACAGCCAATAGGCGTCTCTAATGATCTCCTTTGTATGTGGCCAATCCATCTTAGTAAGCTTCTTACATCTTCATTCCAAGTCTTTATTGGTCTGCCCCTCCCTTGTTTTCAATATTTACTATGCTACTTTAACTTATTTATGCATATCAATTTTTATTGATCTCCTTTGTATTTGCCATGCCGACTTTAGCCACGGAGTTTTCCCGTGGCTAGACCATGGCTAAAACTTTTTAGCCACGGTTTTGGACTTTTTGTCAGGGAAATTTGTCGTGGCCAAAAGTCTGTTTTCTAGTAGTGAGATCTTAGAGCGCTTCCCCTCCCTCGGCCAAAATCCGAGCTAAGGCTACCTCAGAAAGCGATAGAAGACTGGGGCATAAGAAACACATGCCTTCTGAGGTACCCCCTTGAGTCTATTTATAGTTTTCTGAAGACGGTCTGCAAATATCCAACATTTGCTGTTCTAAACAGCTATATGCAGCCAAAAGTGGGTCTGCCAACAGCGTAAATCCATTGTTCTAACTGGCTATTTGCACCCCCAGCAAGGGCACCCAGATAATTTTGCCTCTGGGCCCCACTGGGCAGATTTTCCAAACACGGGGTTGGTTCGCCTCAACTCGCCCCTTGCTAGGGCAGACGCGACCCATCTCCCGCAGCTCGCATTCCCCCCTTTGGCGAGCGCGAGCCAGGCCGCCGCAGCCCATCAACCCTTGTTCTAAGGCAGGCTGGCAACCAGGTTGCCTATGGGAGAGCAGGCTGGATGGACCGGCTCGCGCAACTCGCCTGCCTAGCTTTGGCGAGAGCGAGCCGACCATCCTTATTCGTCCACCTCCCGTTTTGGCGTGTGCTGGTTACCCTGGTTCGCTCGCCTGGCCTGGTGGACCCACTCGACGAACACGGGGTTGTACTGTAGGGGCAGAGGTTGTAAGTTCTGTATTAGTGAGGGAAGAAGGGATGAAACAGCTACACATCTACTACATCAGTAGGATCTTGAACAAGACAGAGATCCGCTACCCCATCCTGGAGAAGTTGGATTTCTCTCTGATCATCTCGGCCCGGAAGCTTAGGCCATATTTCCAAGCTCATTCAATCAAAGTGGTGACAGACCATCTATTGCGCAAGATTTTTGAGGGGTTGGAGCACTCAGGATGGTTGGCGAAGTGGTCCATCGAGCTCAGTGAGTTTGACATCTCTTTCATACAAAGACTCTCCATCAAGGCACGGGCAGTGGCTGATTTCTTGGTTGACTACGTCGTAGAGTTGGAGGGATAAGAGGCACTGCCACGGGAGGCATGGAAGATGTTCGTTGATGGAGCCTCAAGGAAGGATTCCCTGGGGGAGGGGTAGTATTGGTAAGCCCTCAAGGGGTCACCATAGAGCAGGCAGTGGCGCTGCACTTCCCGGTCACAAACAATCAAGCGGAGTATGAGGCCGTCATAGTCGGGTTGCGGTTAGCTAAGGAGCTCGGGATTATGATGTATAAGTGCTTACAAATTTGTTAGTGGTGGCGTCACATATCAGAGGAGAATATGAAGCTCGGGAGCCCACCCTCTTGAAGTACTTATCCAAGGTGAGAGTAATCATTGGTGGGTTCCGAGCATTCTCGATCTAGCATGTACCCAGGGAGAATGAGGTGGCCGACTGATTGGCCAATTTTGGACCCCCCCCCCCCAGGGGGGGGGGGACCCTGACCGAGATGTTTCATCCGACGATTGAGGAGGGGGAGTTAATGGAAGTGGATCGACGACCCTTGTGGGTAGATCCCTTCATAGGCTTTTTCGCTACAGGCAACCTTCTTGAAGGGACTAAGGAAGCAAAAGGTTTTCGGCACAAAGCGAAATACTACCTCATGCATGAAAGAGGGTTACATTGGAAGATGTTGTCAAGGCTCTTGGCACGATGTGTGGCGACGCCCAGTATCATATGACTCCGTGGATATAGTGAACGTGATCTTCAAGAAGGCCGTTGATGAGGTGAAGGTGGAAGCTCGGAGGGTGCTAGCCTCAGATGGACTATGTTGGAACACCCTATTACTGATTTGGGCAAGGATCACTATGTCCTTTAGGAAATTTGTTTTGACCTCCTTGTATAGATCTAAAGGTCAATTAGATTGAGTTTAAGGGTTAGTATTTAGGTTTGAAAGCTGCCCTCAAGACCCTCAAGACCAGATATTTCAGTTCAGGAGACTAAGTCATTTCGTCAAGCTCAGGTCGACGAATCGTCGAACTCCATTCGACGATCTCTGAGATCACTTCAACGAGTCGTCGAACTCTGTTCGGCGATCTTCGAGCTCAGATCGACGTTCCTGTCTCTAGTTTGTTTCCCTATCTCTAAGCTCAGTTCGACGATAGTTAAGCTCAGATCGACGATTTCTGCTTCAGTCTAAGTCCAGTCGCTGAGCTCAGTTCAACGATAGTTGAGCTCAGGTCGACGATTGTCTGGAGAGATCGACGATTCTCAAGATTCAAATTCAAGACAGTTATGGAATTCTATCTCATTTATTTCCAGCATTTATTCCAAGAATCTTGTAGCCGTTTCAATTAATCTGGAGCAAGTTTCAAGGAGATTTTAAAGGAATGTTTTATTGGACTTTCCTCCAGAAGACAAAATGCGTTTAAGGAAGTCATTTATGACAGGCTAACGTCTATCTTGGACAGAGAATTATTCTATTCAGATCTAAGGAATAAAAGATTATTCATTCTGCTGGTTAACAATAACAACAACAAGAAGGAGAGACAAAGTTGCAGATATTCACAGTCATAGAATTCTTACAGGAACATACATCACTGAAGGAGATCAATATACTGAAATTTCTAGATCCCTTTTGATTCCAGTGTTCAAAGGCCTTATCATTCAAGACTCCAGACACCACGCATTTTAGCTGCTGCTGGAATCATCTTTTGCTGGAGATCTAATCTTCTAAAGGCCTATCACCCTATTGCAAAGCTTCACTTCCTGAACAACTCAAGATCTCAGGGGGAGCTTTGACAACATCCACTATCTTCTCTCTGATTGTTGACAGAGAAGATCATCTCACCTCTCTCTCTCTCTCTCTCTCTCTCTGATATAAAGGGTTTATCAAACTCCCTTCAAAAGTTTGTGTTGGTTTCTGAGACCTTGTCAAAACTCAGTGGTCGCAAGACACCTGATCAAAAAATCTAGTTTGGTTTTTGAGCACCTTATCAAAAGCTCATTGGTGCCCAGGACACCTGATCAACTCATCCTACAGTGGATTCCTACCTAGGGTGGTAGAAGAGTGGACTACCCAGATTGATTGGGGAACCACTATAGCTCCTTGTGTCCTCTGGTTGATTCTTTGTGTTTTGCTGTGTGCTGTGTTATTTTATTTCTTGCTTTCATATTTTTATTTTCTGCAGCACTATACACATATTATTTAAATTAAGTCTTCCACTGCAAATAATTTTTATCTTGAAAATTATTTTAATATACTCTATTCACCCCCCCCCCTCTAGAGTTAAGATAGATCTTATCCTCCACTTTCAATTGGTATCAGAGGGAGGTTGGTTGTTATTCAACTAATTCCTCATCAGATTAGTTGATCCTACAGGCTAACACCTGAACCAAAAGATATCTGATAAGATCAATCTTTTATAGAGGGTTTTTATTTGTATTATTTGTATTATATTTATCCTTATATAAAACCATGGCACAGAACAAAGATTATGCTAGCACCAGACCTCCAGTGTGCATTCTATCTAAGTTTGCACTTTGAAAGGCAAGGATAAGATTGTACATGAATTCTATTGATGAAGACATCTTTAATTCTGTTTTGACAGTGTGTCCAAGACCCCCCAGAAAATACAAGTACAAGTGCTGTTCCACCTCCTTCAGGAACAGATGCAGAAATCAAAAAATGGAAAGTTGCAGATGCCAAAGCAATGAACATTTTGGCACAAACCATGTCTGATGAAATATTTCAAAAAATAGATGAATGCAACTCAGCAAAAGAGATATGGGACAAACTATCTGAAATAGTGTCAGGATCTGCAGATGAAAGAAAAGATAGAAGATCACATCTCATAACTCAGTATGAGAACTTCAAGAAAGGAGAAACTGAGTCAGTTGCTGACATGTACAACAAACTCAGTCTTATAGTCAATGAACTGAAAACCTTGGACAAGGAGATCTCATTGACTGAACTCAATGACAAAATCCTAATGTGCTTCCCTAGCACTTAGGACTCAAGGATCTGGACAATCAAGGATGTCAGAAGCCTAAATGAGATCACAACTGAAGCTCTCTTGGGCAAGCTCAAGTCTTATGAGCTGCTCATCAAGAATAGAGAAGAAGATCAGAAGGCTGCTTCACCAGCAGTCAGAAAAGAGAAATCAATAGCATTCAAAGCTATTGAAGATCAGCCTGAAGACAAGGTCACAGGCAATGAAGAGTTGCTAAGCTTACTGGCCAGAAGGTTTTATAAAATGGCCAGGAAGGATTTCAGGAAAAGATCATACAGAGGGCATGACAAGCCAAGGTATGACAAATCAAATAACAAATAGATTATTTGTTTTGGATGCAGGAAACAAGGCCACATTATGTCTGACTGTCCAGAAAATCAGAATAAGGACAAGAAGGACAGGAAAGAAAGGAGAAAAGAAAAGGACTTCAAGAAAAATAACAATGACAAACCCTCCTCCAGCAAGAACAAAAATACAAGGAAGGGGTTTGTTGCTGAAACTTGGAGTGAGACAGAAGAAGAATCTGAAGCTTCATCCAGTTCTAGTGATGATGAAGATGATGCTGATGAAAAAGAATTCTGCATGATGGCTATCAATGCCTCACAACAAAATTCTGATGCATAAGAGTTAGAGTCAGAATCAGAGACTCAATCTGAAGAGGACCAGGTAATAAATTCTTTTGATTTTAATTCTGAGGACTTCAAGTATGTGTTTAAAGCACTGTGTTTAGATTTATTAAAATCTGAGAAGGAAATCATTTCTCTCAGAAATCAGCTATCTGAACACAGCACTTTAAAATCAGAAAACCTCAAACTCTCTGAGGAGTTGAATGCTATAGGGAGCAGATAGCTTCACTGAAAAGTGAGCTATCAGAGGCCAAAAAGTTTGAAGAATCCCTTAATGGGAGAAGTATCAAACTAATGGACATCACAAGCACAGTGAACTCAAGATTCAATAGTACACTAGGCTTGGGTGCCTCATCTAGCCAACCCATAGTATTAACAACCCAAATCAAATTTATCTCTAATAAAGGTAAGGGAGTTGTAGAGGTGGCTAGGAAGAATTCTGATTTACCTAAGAAAACAAAAGCTCAACAGAAAACGTCGAACGGAGCTCGACGATCGTCGAATGGAGCTCAACGATCTCAGGCTGAATCGTTGAACGCAGGTTGTTGAAACTTGTGAAGTGAAAGTGGGTGAATGGAAGTCTTGGGCAACCTATTCGCGCGGACTACGCGGACAGGGTTTGCGGACTGCTAAGTCGGCAGGGATGTTGCAGGCGGTTTGCTCTGTGGCGGCCTGGGCGGTCTGTTCGCGCGGACTACGCGGACAGCAGCAGCAGTCTGTCAGGCCGGGGATTACTCAGCAGGCAGTTGGTTCCCAGGAAGTAACCGGGCAGATAGAAATCCTATTCGCGGAGTCCGGTATGAAGCGGACTGATGAACTGGAGCTCGGCAGACCGGTTTGGCAGTTGCCTTGGTCTTGCTCTAGTGAAGCGGCAAGTGGAAGCCGCGGAGATCGCCGGTCAGTGCGGACAGAAACTGGAGGTCGCCCGGTATGGCAGGCTAGATCCAGTGTCCGCCAGTAAGTGCGGACTGGCCCATGTGGCCAGTGGACTGGACTTGGTGTGATCTGAACCAAGTCCAGGTTGGCTCAGTCCGGGGAGATCGCGCTGTGGAGCGCGGGCTACTTTCTCAGTCCGCCAAGCCTAGTAGAAGTGTTGTTGCCTTGTTTGCGAAGCTTGAGGGTATGCAGACTGGAGGATTGCCTGGGCAAGAGCGTGCGGACTGGAGCCAGAGTCCGCTGAGTTCGGTATAGCCTTGTGATGAGGTTATGGACTCAGGGATGCGGACTGAGGCAGTCAGCAGGGATGCGGACTGGAGAAGTCTGCAGTGCATGCAGACTGGAGTCTACTGTTAGCAGACTGGATCGGCGTGTCCGCTGAGTCCGGTGGTGCCTTGGAGATGGAGGTAATGGACTCAGGAGGTGCGGACGGTAGCCGGGTGTCCGCTGAGTCCGGCAGGTGCCTTGATGTCGAGGCTGCGGGCTCGGGGTTTGCGGGCTGATGCCTTGTCCGCAGATTGGAGGACACAGCTGTTGTAGAGTCCGGCTGTGGTGGTCCTGGCTTGGCCTCTGGCGGCAAGGCGGGCTGGATATTGGAGTCCGGCCTTGGAGAAGCTGGGGCAGACTGGCTATCTGCATAGGAGCGGCGAACTGGAATGTGTGTCCGCGGGCCTGCGAACACACTTGTTCTTGCTGCGGGATGTGGCGGTGATCCTATCGGCTAGGGCGGTGACCATACTCATCATCGTGCCTATAAATAGGACCCATGTCACATCAGGAGTAGGGAAACCTGAACCGAAGTAAGTGAACCGTAATTGAGCTCGCGTACGTCGCTGCGGTCTGGACTTTGGTGTCCGCGCAGGTAGAGAGTTGACCCGGTTGTGCAGTGCAGGTTGTGCGGATAGCGCTGGAAAGCCAGGACTTGGCTCTGATTGCGGTCAGGGACAGTGCGGACTCTGCGGTTAAGCAACATGCGATAAACAGCAGGTCGCGGATAGCGACCAGGCGGTCTCCTCTTTGGCAACTTGGTTCAGAGTTCAGGAAGTCGCCTGCTTCAGGAGGACTGTTCCATTCGGTGACGTAGCTTGTGCGGTCTGGCGGCTAGGCGACCTCGCGGTCAGGCGGCCTGCAGATCGGCGGTGAAAAGCTAAGCATTGGAATAAAGGGTAGTCCGCGCGGCTTGGGTTGCGGTCTGGCAACCTGGCGGACTGAGCGGACTCCACAGCAGTAGGTCGGCAGCTTGTTGATTGAGTCCGCGCGGCTTGTTTTTTGTTCTTGTCTTTGTAACTGTCTCTGCTCTCCCGGTGTTGGATTTTGGTGAAGCATGTCTCGTCATGTATGTCTCGCCTTGTAAAGAAGTTTGCTCTTGATCAATAAAGAAGCTTGTGTTGCATGCGTTGCTGGTTGTTACTGCTTTGTTGAGATAACCCCTGCTAACTCCACGATCCGGGAAAACTTTCAACAATATAAGTGGGGTGTTCTCCGCCGGTTTGTTGAGTTTCAACAGGATATCCGAGGAGGCCTCTACGGTTTTGTTGAATTTTAACACAGGTCGACGATTTCTGAACCCTGAACTCTGGCATAGTCGATCTTCGAACGGAGCTCGACGATCTGACCCAAGATCGTCGAACGCAGCTCAGAGATCGTCGAACAGGGCTCAGAGTTTTGAAAAAGCTTTCAAAGGTAAATCAAACTTCAATCCTAGAGGTCCTACATCTCAGAGGTTTAACCCTTATACTGAATGGATAATACCTCCTAGGAGATATCATCCTGAAGGCTATAAGAGTCAACCAGAGATGTCTTTTATTTCAGAATTTAAAGGTTATCAACCTAGGCCCAAGGTAAACTGGGTCAAAAACAAATAAATTATTTTATGTGCAGGAGAAGACCTATCCAACATCAAACCAGCAATGGTATCTGGATAGTGGGTGCTCAAAGCACATGACAGGAAACAAGAACAATTTCACATCCTTCAAAGCCAAGCTTGGACCCAAAGTAATATTTGGTGATTCAAACTTTGGACTAACAAAAAGATATGGTGAAGTCCAGATTGGCATAGTCACTTTCAAGAAAGTAGCCTATGTGGAAGGACTGAAGCACGACTTAATCAATATCAGTCAACTGTGTGATGAAGGCTATGAAGTGACTTTCAACATATCCTCATGCAAAATCAAATCAGAGGACAACACAACTGTGTTGACAGGTAAAAGGAAAGGTAATATTTATCTTGTAGATTTTCTTTCAACTAAGGTAGATATATGTTTGTTCAACTCTATTTGTAGACCTAATGAATTATGGCATAAGAGACTAGGACATATAAATCTTAGAACCATTACCAGGCTATCCAAGGACAACCTTGTTAGAGGACTACCTTATGGCCCCTACAAGAAGGAAGGACTTTGCAGGGCTTGTCAATTAGGCAAGCAAACCAAAAATAGCTTCAAGTCACTTAATAAGAGTGATTCACCTAGGATTTTGTATCTGTTGATGCGCGAAAATGGCACCGGGGGCACAGCTATCACCAAGGGGGTGTTTGGTCTCACAGGCTAGGTGAGGAGGAAGGAGACGTTTGCGGGGGTAGAGGAGAAGGAAGCTTCTGAGTGCTCGAGAGGTGAGCAAACAGCTTGTTCAAGGAGGGTTGCGGGGGTAGAGGAGAGGCTTGATCAACAGAGAGGTTTGATCAAGAGAGGAAGAGGAGGGAGACCAGGAGCGGTCGAGCAGACAGTAAACGTGACGGTTGCGCTTGCAGGTTGGTTGCCGAGAAGAGCTGAGCTGAGCTGAGGGCAAGGCTTGCTGCGCAGAGAAGCAAGGCTTGCCGAGCAGAGAAGCAAGGCTTGCTGAGCAGAGGAGCAAGGCTTGCTGAGCAGAGGAGCAAGGCTTGCTGAGCAGAGAAGAGAAGAGGGGGCCGCTAGCAGCGGCAACAACACACTTCGCCCGTCGCGGCCTAAATGCCACTCTTGCGACGGGCTTTCCTTTGATTAAAAGCTAGAGATTACAAGCTTACAAGTACACCTTTACAACAAATCACTAAAGGGGTACAAAGAGAAGCTGGCGGCTAAGGGAGAAGAAATTGCCAGAAAGCAGAGAAGAGAAGCTGTTAGAGACTAAGTAAAAGAGGCTGCCAGAGCTGCTGGAGGACTAGAAAACTGAGTCTGCAGAGTCTGCTGGCAAGCTGCTGGAGAGCTGTGGAGGACTGTGCGGACAGGAAACTGAGTCCACAGAGCTTGCTGGAAGGGTGATGACGGACTGCGCGGACTAGAAAATGGAGTCCGCAGGGTCTGCTATCAAGACTTGTCTCCACCTCCCGACCCCTCAAATAAGAGGAATCAGGGGCTATTTATAGGCCCAGGGAAGTTCATCAAGAAGCGGGGCCCAGTGACGTCAGCATGACGACCTGCGCGGACTCCGCGGACTGGAAATTGGAGTCCGCTAGGTAGGCGAAGCAGCAGGCTGGAGGAAGAGAACGGAGGTCGCCCCCTTGTGGGCGGCCTGGGCGGACTCCAGGGGGAGTCCGCCCGGCAGGCCCGGGGCCGCCCCCTAGCGGGCAGACTCCGGGTGGAGTCCGCCCGGCTAGCCGGGCCGCCCCCGAGCGGGCGGCCTAGGCGGACTCCAGGGGGAGTCCGCCCGGCTGGCCGGGCTGCCCCCGAGCGGGCGGCCTGGGCGGACTCCGGGTGGAGTCCGCCCGGCTGGCCGGGCCGCCCCCGAGCGGGCGGCCTGGGCGGACTCCGGGTGGAGTCCGCCCGGCTGGCCGGGCCGCCCCCGAGCGGGCGGCCTGGGCGGACTCCGGGTGGAATCCGCCCGGCTGGCCGGGCCGCCCCCGAGCGGGCGGCCTGGGCGGACTCCGGGTGGAATCCGCCCGGCTGGCCGGGCCGCCCCCGAGCGGGTGGCCTGGGCGGACTCCGGGTGGAGTCCGCCCGGCTGGCAGGCGGAGGCCGCCTCTGGCAGGCGGCCTCGACGGACGGCGGCAAGAGGCCGCCGCTCCTCGAACGGCAGGGAGACCGAAGCCCCTTGGGCGGACTGGGAAGCCGCCCCCTGTGGCGCTGATGGCGGGATCCTGCAAGGAGAAGCATTGCACGGTTAGCGGGCCTAACCGCATGGCCTGCGAGGGTGAGCTATGGGAATAGCCCGCCGTCCCGCAGGGCATGCGGTTGCAAGGGAACCTAGACGGACAGGAAAAATTGTCCGCCTATGCTGGGGCTTGTCGCGATCAAAAGGGAGAATCTAAGGAGCGCGACTAGCCAGCTGGCTTCCTTGGGAAGGATCGCCGATTTCTGGGTTAACATAATCCCCGCACTTTTTTAAGTTCCGAAGGGAACTTTGAAAAAGTTAGAGACCCACGAAAATCGTGATCCACCCCAAAGGAAAGAGAAGGGGGCAAGGAGAGATAGAACCTGAATACTCTCCGTACAAGCTTGGTGCTTCCTGTCTATTTTCCTGCAAGAGGAAAGTTAGGGTAAGCATGTATGGGCGGTACATCGAGTGTGTACCTGTGTTTGCTTTTTCAAAATGAAGAAGGCGTGTCTTCCGTTAAGTTCTGCAAAACAAAAGTGAGGAAAACAGGAAGGCACAATGTCTTGCAAGTACCTAATAGAAGCTTGCAAGCACCTGTTATCCTCTACAAAAAGGGGAAGAGGAAGAGTATACAAGGAAGAAAGTAAAAATGAGTTGCAAGTACCTGGATGGAACTTGCAAATCTTTGGAGGTTTCTGCAAAAGAAGAGTTAAAAGTACGCATAGTGCATGAAAGTAACTTGCAAGTTCCTGAATGGAGCTTGCAAGTGTCGGTGATCTCTGCAAGAAGAGAGTTAGAGGCAGGTATTGTATACAAAGATAAGTTGCAAGTACCTAAATATGGCTTGCAGACGTCTACTAACCACTACAAAGTGAAGAGTGAGTAGCAGATATAAAATAATGATTTAAACTGCAAGTACCTGGATGAGGTTTGCAGGTGTGTTGTTCTCTACAAAGAGAAAAGTTAGAAGCAGACAATATGCATATGAAAGGAGCTCGCAAGTACCTGTGGAGAAGGCTTGCAAGGGTTTGCTAACCTCTGCAAGGAGAGAAATTAGAAGCAAACAAGACATGATGATAACCGCACCAGAATTGTTGAGATAACCCATGAAGGTTGATGAGATAAGGTCGAAATGACCAAGTAGCACGAAAAATGCCTGATGAACATTATCATGAAGCCCAGATTAATGAATCGAGCGTTAGCTGTCGATAAGGCTGGATGGACATGATCAAAATGAATGCCAGAATCCTTTTGGTAGGTTGGATTAACTTGTTTACCTGTGAAAGGAGGCAATTGACAAAAAGGAGAACTAGATACACTCCCTTGACAAAGCACAAAAGGGAGACATGCGCAAAAAATCCTAAGAAGGAAGCGACAGATGCACTGCTCTCTTGCCCCGGGTACAATCATCACTGATCAATGAGACTAGTTGCGCCAAGTGGCCTATTGCCCTTCTGTGGATTGATCAGTGGAGTTGTGGGAACCCGAGAAGGCACGGATCGAGAGTACCATAGAGTGTTCGACCATCACAGCTGTGAGATGATCAAAGAGACAAGGCTACGCTTGATCGCCATTGCTTGTCAAGCAAAGATCACCGTAACTGTAATGTATCCTCGCGAAGCACAGCAGAGCTAACACATGGGGCTCCCCTAGCACACACTATGTGTCAGATGCAGGCTAGGATCTGAAATTTGAAGCTCATTCCCGCGATTGGACTGCTCCCACTACACATATGGGTATACTCCCGCCATATGTGGTCGTAGCAGTGGTACGAGAACAAACTACGGAGGGAACGTTTCAGATTCGGCGATATCTCATTGGCGTAGTGATCCCTTTGGCAAAGAGAAAAGATAGAGAAGGAGCATCACAAGCAAGGAATTGTGTCAGTATGAGATCCCTGATAAAGGCTTTGTTGAAAAGCAAGAAAGAATACTGAGAAGTGTTTTGTTATAATGAAAATGTCTGAAAAGCATGAAGAGAAACGTAAAGGTAACCGATAGCGGATGTGAGGAGCTTTGAGGACTCATGAAGGTGGTGGGTCACCCTTCTGGAGCAGATGTTGAATTTGACCCTCCTTCAGCATTTCTTGAACTAATTGCCGAAAAGCTCTGCAATCCTCTGTTGCATGACCCTTTTCTTTGTGATACCCACAGTATTGGCCAGAGTTTCTGCTTTTCCGATCAGCAGGCTATGGGCTCATACTGTTAGTTTCGCCCTTGATAGTGGGGGTTGCCTCACCCAATGCGTTATCAACTTTAGACCCCTTGCCTTGGAAGAGACGTTGACGTCTTCAGAAACATCTTCCCTTCTTTGACTGCGATTGAAGATTCTTTGGGGAAGAGTCTGGAGGTTTTTTGGCAGGGAGCAAAACCTCTGGACCTCTCTTCCTCCCAATGGGAAGCTCAAGTGATTTCATTGGGTGATTGGAGGCGTACACGGTTGCTTGAGGACTGAGTTTGCAGACACTTTCTTTTTGCCTGGTAGCTGGAAACTGCATAGCGACTGTGGTCTGGCTAGACGGACAATTTGTCAGATAAGTATAAGGGCCAACTGGCAGAAGAGTTGGCATATTAAAATGTGAATTCCCCATTTTCGGGTTGACTGTAGCAACTGGTGCTTCTACAGGATGGGAGTCTAGTCGCTGAACTATAATGGCTAAGGTGTCATTGATCGCTGCTATCTGCTGGGAAGTTTCCCGATGTAACAGCAAGATGGCCTCCCAAAGAGCGTCTTTGCTGGCAGGAGGAATGTTCTGAGAGGGTTGGCGGTCTGACATGGTCAACTGTCGCTGTTCACTGTCTGTTCAGATCTGAACGGCTGCGCGTGAGCTGACGTTCCACGCTCACTGCACCAAAACTGTTAATGCGCGAAAACGGCACTGAGGGCACAGCTATCACCGAGGGGGTGTTTGGTCTCACAGGCTAGGTGAGGATGAAGGAGAAGGTTGCGGGGGTAGAGGAGAAGGAAGCTTCTGAGTGCTCGAGAGGTGAGCAAACAGCTTGTTCAAGGAGGGTTGCGGGGGTAGAGGAGAGGCTTGATCAACAGAGAGGGTTGATCAAGAGAGGAAGAGGAGGGAGACCAGGAGCGGTCGAGCAGACAATAAACGCGACGATTGCGCTTACAGGTTGGTTGCCGAGAAGAGCTGAGCTGAGGGAAAGGCTTGCTGCGCAGAGAAGCAAGGCTTGCCAAGCAGAGAAGCAAGGCTTGCTGAGCAGAGGAGCAAGGCTTGCTGAGTAGAGAAGAGGGGGCCGCTAGCAGCGGCAACAACACACTTCGCCCGTCGCGGCCTAAATGCCACTCTTGCGACGGGCTTTCCTTTGATTAAAAGCTAGAGATTACAAGCTTACAAGTACACCTTTACAACAAATCACTAAAGGGGTACAAAGAGAAGCTGACGGCTAAGGGAGAAGAAATTGCCAGAAAGCATAGAAGAGAAGCTGCCAGAGACTAAGTAAAAGAGGCTGCCAGAGCTGCTGGAGGACTAGAAAACTGAGTCTGCAGAGTCTGCTGGCAAGCTGCTGGAGAGATGTGGAGGACTGTGCGGACAGGAAACTGAGTCCACAGAGCTTGCTGGAAGGGTGATGACGGACTGCGCAGACTAGAAAACGGAGTCCGCAGGGTCTGCTGTCAAGACTTGTCTCCACCTCCCGTCCCCTCAAATGAGAGGAATCAGGGGCTATTTATAGGCCCAGGGAAGTTCTTCAAGAAGCAGGGCCTAGTGACGTCAGCATGACGACCTGCGCGGACTCCGCGGACTGGAAATTGGAGTCCGCCAGGTAGGCGAAGCAGCAGGCTGGAGGAAGAGAACGGAGGCCGCCCCCTTGCGGGCGGCCTGGGCGGACTCCGGATGGAGTCCGCCCGGCTGGCCAGGCCGCCCCCGAGCGGGCGGCCTGGGCAGACTCCGGGGGGAGTCCGCCCGGCTGGCCGGGCCGCCCCCGAGCGGGCGGCCTGGGCGGACTCCGGGTGGAGTCCGCCCGGCTGGTCGGGCCGCCCCCGAGCGGGCGGCCTGGGCGGACTCTGGGTGGAGTCCGCCCGGCTGGCCGGGCCGCCCCCGAGCGGGCAGCCTGGGCAGACTCTGGGTGGAATCTACCCGGCTGGCCTGGCCGCCCCCGAGCGGGCGGCCTGGGCGGACTCCGGGTGGAGTCCGCCCGGCTGGCCGGGCCGCCCCCGAGCGGGCGGCCTGGGCGGACTCCGGGTGGAGTCCGCCCGGCTGGCCGGGCCGCCCCCGAGCGGGCGGCCTGGGCGGACTCCGGGTGGATTCCGCCCGGCTGGCCGGGCCGCCCCCGAGCGGGCGGCCTGGGCGGACTCCGGGTGGAGTCCGCCCGGCTGGCAGGCGGAGGCCGCCTCTGGCGGGCGGTCTCGACGGACGGCGGCAAGAGGCTGCCGCTCCTCGAACGGCAGGGAGACCGGAGCCCCGTGGGTGGACTGGGAAGCCGCCCCCTGTGGCGCTGATGGCGGGATCCTGCAAGGAGAAGCATTGCACGGTTAGCGGGCCTAACCGCATGGCCTGCGAGGGTGAGCTATGGGAATAGCCCGCCGTCCTGCAGGGCATGCGGTTGCAAGGGAACCTAGACGGACAGGAAAAACTGTCCGCCTACGCTGGGGCTTGTCGCGATCAAAAGGGAGAATCTAAGGAGCGCGACTAGCCAGCTGGCTTCCTTGGGAAGGATCGTCGATTTCTGGGTTAACAGTATCTGTTACACATGGACCTTTTTGGACCCATTACAGTACAAAGCTTATGATGGAAATCATATACTTTAGTGGTTGTAGATGACTTCTCTAGATTCACATGGGTGTTCTTTCTGAGGAAGAAGTCTGATAACTTTAAGTGTTTGACAGAGTTTCTCAAATGCATACAGAGTGAGTTCAATACTCACATTGCCCTGATCAGAAGTGATCATGGGACAGAGTTTGATTCTCTTCTTATGCAAGAGTTCTGTCAGAGTGAAGGGATCAGACACACTTTCTCAGCTCCTAGAACTCCTCAACAAAATGGGATAGCTGGAAGGAAAAATAGAACCCTTATTGAATCTGCTACTACATTGTTATCAGATGCTCATCTTCCTTTATCCTTTTGGGCAGAGGCAGTGAACACCTCCAACTATGTGATGAATAGAAGTTTAATACATAAACTGAAGGGCAAGACTCCCTATGAATTACTCAAAGGGAAGAAACCTAAAGTAGATTACTTCAAAAATCTTTGGTTGTATTTATAATAATGACAAGAAATACTTAGTAAAATCTCAAGCTAAAGCTAATGAAGGAGTGTTTTTGGGATACTCCATGATCAGTAAAGCTTATAGGGTATATAATAAATCTACTCTCAAAATTGAAGAATCTGTTCATATATCTTTTGATGAATCTAACATGTCTTTTAAGGAGAAAAATACTTCTACCATAGAACCTTTGCAGGAACACTCTCTTGCCGAAGACTTGGACAGGTTACAAATTATTCAAAAAGATGAAAGCAGTGAAGATGAAGAAGTCATTCAACATCTTGAAGTGAATCTTCTTAAAGAGCCAATTGTTGTACCACAAGAGGAAATAACAACACAGGTTGGTGAACAATCAACATCTCCTGTTGATTTAGTAACATCAAGAGACCATCCAATCTCCCAAGTGATTGGAGACATCTCAGCTGGTGTGCAAACCAGAAATCAGGTCAACCAAAACCTGATGCACACTTGCTTACTTTCTCAAATTGAACCTCAATCCATTCAAGATGCAGAGCAAAATCCACACTGGATCATTGCAATGCAAGAGGATTTGCATCAATTTGAAAGGAACAAAGTTTGGGAACTAGTGCCAAGGCCAAAGGATCACTCCATTGTTGGAACAAAATGGGTGTTCAGAAATAAATTGGATGATCAAGGAGTCATTGTGAGGAACAAGGCAATGCTAGTTGCTCAAGGATACTCTCAAGAAGAAGGGATAGACTATGACCAGACCTTTGCATCAGTTGCAAGGTTAGAGGCCATAAGAATCTTCTTAGCATATGCAGCATACAAAGGATTCAAAGTATACCAGATGGATGTAAAGAGTGCTTTTCTCAATGGAGATATCAAAGAAAAAGTCTATGTCAGACAACCCCCAGGTTTTATCTCTTCAACTCATCCTGATCATGTTTTCAAACTGCATAAAGCATTATATGGTCTAAAGCAAGCTCTTAGAGCATGGTATGAGACCCTAGCATGCTTTCTTCTGAAAAATGATTTTATAAGGGGTAGAGTAGACCAAACTCTTTTTATTAGAACCCATAAGTCTCATACCCTACTAGTACAAATCTATGTACATGATATTATATTTGGTTCTACTGATTCAAATTTGTGCATAAGGTTTTCCAATCTAATGCATTCTAAATTTGAAATGAGTAGCATGGGTGAGTTATCCTTCTTTCTAGGATTGCAAATCAAACAACATGCTGAAGGCATATTTATTTCTCAAACCAAGTATGCAAAAGAATTGGTTAAGAAATTTGGTATGTCTGAAGCATCATGTATGAAAACACCTATGCCTACTAATGTTGTATTGGATGTTGATGAACATGGGAAACATGTTGATCAGACAACATATAGAGCAATGATTGGCTCTTTATTGTACCTTACAGCTAGTAGACCTGACATAATGTTTGCTACATGCATATGTGCTAGATTCCAAGTGAGCACTAGAGAGTCACACTTAACCTTAGTAAAAAGGATTCTTAGGTATGTGAAAAGTTGTCCAAATCTAGGTCTCTGGTATCCAAAAGATTCAGCATTTGACTTAACTGGATTTTCAGATGCTGATTATGCTGGATGCAGAATAGATAGGAAAAGCACCAGTAGAACTTGTCAGTTTCTTGGTGACAGACTTGTCTCCTGGTTTTGCAAGAAACAAACATCTGCGTCAACTTCAACCGCTGAAGCTGAATATATGGTTGCAGGTAGTTGTTGTTCACAAATCTTGTGGATTCAAAACCAACTCCTAGACTATGGCTACAACTTAGAGAAGTCTAAAATATTTTGTGATAATACCAGTGTTATTTCCATTGCACAAAATCCAGTCCTCCATAGTAGGACAAAACACATAGAGATTAGACATCACTTTCTAAGGGATAATGTTGCGAAAAACAAAATTGAACTTCAATATATCCCAACTGATTTGCAAAGGGGAGATATTTTCACCAAACCCTTCGATGAAATGAAACATACATTCTTCCTGAATCAGTTAGGAATGTTAGATGGAGGAAATTTAAAATAAGATCCAAGATTTTAAAAATCTAAAAATGAACAAGACTAGGCAAATCAAAATGTTTTTTCTAGTGTATAGAGTATGTTTCTGGTCTCTGAACTGCGCTCGACGATTTTCCCCAAGATCGTCGAACGGAGATCGACGATTTCAAAAATCGTCGACCAGAGTTCAGCGCTTCTCAGATAGTGCTAAACTATCTTTCTTCAGGTCAGCGATCGTCGAACGGAGCTCGACGCTCTCCAATATCATCGAACAGAGCTCGATTATATTGTGGACCCTTCAGATTCCTTTAGAAGCCCAGATCGTCGAACAGAGTTCAACGATCTTTACTTATCTGCGTCGAACCCTAATATAAAACTCATTTTTCGGCCGTCGTTCTGCCTTTGCGCTTTCATACTCTCTGCAGAATTTCTCTTTCCCTCCAAACTTTTCTGCACTTGATCTTGTGTTTGTTCATTTTTTTTGCAGGAATCAATGACAGTTTCAGTCGCAATCTTGGCAGCCGTGAAATTTGATACTGGCTTTAATATAGACATGGATTCTTTCAATAACAACGATCAAATATTCAAGGACATTCTGGAACTCTTCAAGGACCAACAGTTAGTTAACATAATGTCTACAAGGATCAAATTGGCCGCAGATGAAATAAAGGAATGGGTGTATACTGCCCGCAATCTGGATCAGAACACTGTGATCGGAACCATCTCAGGAACTCAGGTACCTTTAACACCTGCTGTTTTGACAGAAGTATTTCAATTAAATTCTGGTGAAGATTCTATTGAGCTATCTGGAGAAAAATTTTCAATTATGCTTGAGAGGATGGGCCATTCAGCAACTAACCCTAATAAATTGCTTAAGAAGAATCTGTCAGTTGAGTACAGATTTCTTGCTGATGTAGTTGGGAAAGTGTTGTTGGCAAAACACTCTGCTCATGATACCATCTCTAGGTATCAGCTCTGTTTGATGGGTGCCTTGGTGGACCAGAAGCAGCTGAACTGGGGAGAAGTGTTTTTTGATTTGATCAAGAAGAAAGTAAACAAGAATTTTGTAAATTTTGGAAGGATTCTAGGGCTGTTTCTTCATAGCAGATGCCCTGAACTGCTTGTTTCCAGTGGGATGCATATCAATGCCTCTAAGAGGTTAACCTGTGCCCTTTTTGGAAAATGGGACAGACAAATTACAAAGCCAAGTAAAGCCTTTGCAATATTCTCATCTTCAGGCACCAGGACTGTTTCAGTCACTTCCCCTCAGATATCTGCCCCATCAGAAGAACTGCCTGCCTCCTCATCTCCACCTTCTCCACCTACTGTTCCCTCAACAATCATCACATCCACCATAACCATCCCAATTTCCTCCCCCATATCTATTCCATCTCCAACTTCAATCCCTTCTCCAACTCCAACCTCAACTGAAGAAATCTTCCATCCACTACATCACTACCCACACATGGACATTGATTCATCATCTTATATTCCATCATTCACTCTTCTAGATGATTCCTATATGGATGATTCTTCTTCATCCCCTCTTGAGCCACCATCTTCATCCACTTCTTATCAACAATTACTTCAGGAAATCATTGCTCAACCATCATTCACACCATCCATCTTCACTCCATTATCTTCAATCTCCACAATTCCAATATCTCAACCATCACTTCCATCATCCACAGTTTCTCCAACAACATCTCCTGCTGCTCCAACTTTCATCTCTACCACATCCATCCCTACCTCTACTCAAGTCCCTCTTGAGCAAGTAGACCTTCCAGCTATTGCAGACAAGCTATATGAGCTAATAGCTCCAAGGCTATCTCTACTGCTGGAGACTTCATTGGCTCCACTTCTGAAAACTGTTCAGGAGTTGTCTGCCAGGCTATCCTCTATTCTTCCTCCCCAGGCAATCCCTTCTACTGGGTGCCTTGATCCAGTTATCACTGAATCTAGGTAGGGGGAGATGCCTTATGAAGCTGAGAGATTGTCTGCTGCAGTAACTCTAGTTCAAGCTTCAGTTGCAGTCATTACAGTGGACCTCAGGTCACTGCTATCAGTATTTGATTCTGTATACTTCAGCTGTCTTCCAGACCTGCATACTGAAGACCTTACTAAGGCCATTGTGCCTATTTCTTGTTGTGAGCACATCATTTTAGCCTCTTTTATAGATTCTGTCCAGGTTGTGGACAATGTTGAAATTGCTGCTGCTACTGTTGATATTTTAGTTAGTTCTGATGTTGCTGTTTCAGTTTCTGAGGATGTGCATATGACAGAGGCAATTGATTTTGAGCCTGTTGTATCTGAGCTTATTGTTTCTGAAATTTTTGTTTCTGAACCTGCTGTTATAGTTCCTTCTGCCAGTGTTGTTTCTATTCCAATTCCTGCTGCTGCTGTTGCTCATGTTGTTGTTCCTGCTGTTATTTCTTCTGCTCAGTCTCAGCAATAGAAAGAATATATCAAAAGGATTGATGCATTGTATGATAATCCACAAAGTTCAGACAGTGATCAGTTTAGAACTGACTCTGATGATTCCTCTGCAATAATTGCAAGGAAAAGGAAAGCAAGAAGCAAGGCCATGAAGAGCATTCCCCCAGAGAAGGTTAAAGATGCAAATGATGTTCCTTATTATATATTGCATGATTGCTAGATTACAGAACCATGGATGCAGTACTACAGAAATCAGCTGAAAGCCATGAAAAAGAAAAGGAAGTATGACAAAGGTTCATCCCTTTTCAATCCTCCTCCTCCTCCTCCTCCTCCTCCTTCACCTGATGCAGGTACAGGTGGAAGTTCTGCCTTTCAATCTACTGCTAGAAGCCAAAGTTCATATCAATTTCAAATAAGATCTCAGCAAAGAGGAAATCAGTCTAGAGGTTACCAACCAAGAAGAGGACAGTTCAGAGGTAATCAAAGAGAACTCAGAGTGTATTCTAAAGGATATTCCAAGCAACATCCTTATCAAAGGGAAGGATAAGTCCCTATAGATTCTACTTCTGGTCCTTTCCCTTATAAGCTTAAAGATCTTGTATCTTCCAGAGCTCCTGCTAATGAGTCAACTAATAGATATGAATCTCCAGTCCCTTTTGAAGACCCTGAAAATAATCCCACTTCATGGACTGCCAGAATGAAAGAGTTGGCTGCATTAGATCAAATTAAAAAGGCTAGAGAACAAGGAAGAGACACATCAAATTTCACCACTCTATCAGAATAGAGAAAGAAAGAACTTGAGAGATATTCTTCCAGCAAATTCTTTGACTCAGAAAGTTATATGAAGCTGCACCCAGAAGCTGTAGTCCCCAGGACAAAACATCAAACTTTTCTAGGTGCAGATGATGACAGAAGATCTAAGAAAGAAGCTCTTAACCCTAACAGAGAAATAGTTCTCAAAAAGAGCAAGGAGAAAGAATGATTTTGTATGCTGACAGTGATACCTATTTCTGACTATCTGTTATTATATCTGTGTTTCTGCAATGCTTTTTTGGTTATATTTCTGCATTGTATGTTTTTATTTTTCCAATGTCTGTAAATAGTAATTCTAACTCAAATAGGGGGAGATTGTTGGAACACCCTATTACTGATTTGGGCAAGGATCACTATGTCCTTTAGGAAATTTATTTTGACCTCCTTGTATAGATCTAAAGGTCAATTAGATTGAGTCTAAGAGTTAGTATTTAGGTTTGAAAGCTGCCTTCAAGACCCTCAAGACCAGATATTTCAGTTCAGGAGACTAAGTCATTTTGTCAGGCTTAGGTCGACGAATCGTCGAACTCCATTCGACGATCTCTGAGCTCACTTCAACGAGTCGTCGAACTCCATTCGGCGATCTTCGAGCTCAGATCGACGTTCCTGTCTCTAGTTTGTTTCCCTATCTCTGAGCTCAGTTCGACGATAGTTGAGCTCAGATCGACGATTTCTGCTTCAGTCTAAGTCCAGTCGCTGAGCTCAGTTCAACGATAGTTGAGCTCAGGTCGACGATTGTCTGGAGAGATCGACGATTCTCAAGATTCAAATTCAAGACAGTTATGGAATTCTATCTCATTTATTCCCAGCATTTATTCCAAGAATCTTGTAGCCGTTTCAATTAATCTGGAGCAAGTTTCAAGGAGATTTTAATGGAATGTTTTATTTGGAATGTTTTATTGGACTTTCCTCCAGAAGACAAAATGCGTTTAAGGAAGTCATTTATGACAGGCTAACGGCTATCTTGGACAGAGAATTATTCTATTCAGATCTAAGAAATAAAAGATTATTCATTCTGCTGGTTAATAATAACAATAATAAGAAGGAGAGACAAAGTTGCAGATATTCACAGTCATAGAATTCTTACAGGAACATACATCACTGAAGGAGATCAATATACTGAAATTTCTAGATCCCTTTTGATTCTAGTGTTCAAAGGCCTTATCATTCAAGACTCCAGACACCTCACATTTCAGCTGCTGCTAGAATCATCTTTTGCTGGAGATCTAATCTTCTGAGGGCCTATCACCCTATTGCAAAGCTTCACTTCCTGAACAACTCAAGATCTCAGGGGGAGCTTTGACAACATCCACTATCTTCTCTCTGATTGTTGACAGAGAAGATCATCTCACCTCTCTCTCTCTCTCTGCTGTAAAGGGTTTATCAAACTCCCTTTAAAAGTTTGTGTTGGTTTCTGAGACCTTGTCAAAACTCAGTGGTGGCAAGACACCTGATCAAAAAATCTAGTTTGGTTTTTGAGCACCTTATCAAAAGCTCATTGGTGCCCAGGACACCTGATCAACTCATCCTGCAGTGGATTCCTACCTAGGGTGGTAGAAGAGTGGACTACCCAGATTGATTGGGGAACCACTATAGCTCCTTGTGTCCTCTGGTTGCTTCTTTGTGTTTTGTTGTGTGCTGTGTTTTTTTATTTCTTGCTTTCATATTTTTATTTTCTGCAGCACTATACACATATTATTTAAATTAAGTCTTCCACTGCAAATAATTTTTATCTTGAAAATTATTTTAATATACTCTATTCACCCCCCCCCCCCCCCTCTAGAGTTAAGATAGATCTTATCCTCCACTTTCAGACTATTGTTTGGGTTCTCGGGGGAGCGGAAGGAAGTGGAAGGAGGGGTAGGGTTGCATGTGACGTTGGGGGTATCGAGGAACTGTCAGTTCATCATCGTTGACGCCCCGAGTAGCTACAATGCAATATTCGGGCGACCTCTCATCAGCGCCTTTCGTTGTGTCCCCTCCTCGTTCCATTAGTGCCTCAAGTTCAATAGCGGAGGGGTGCAGGTCAGGATCAGAAGAGATCCGAGAATGGCGAGACAGTGCTATGTGACTGTCGTTAACACTATATCCTGGATGGAGGAAGCAGAGGAGATGGAAAAGGAGATGACAAGGGCAGAAGAAGCTGAGGGGGAAGGAGGGGTGAGTTTGGGTGAGGTGGAGAAGGTCGAAGAGGGGGCTGCGAGGAAGGAAGTAGTGAGCCTAGGAGAGGTTGGGAGAGAGACTGAGGAGGAGGTCATGGGTAAGGAAGTAGCAAGCCTAAGTGAGGCGGTGAGGGGAGCAACGGAGGAGCTGAGGATGGAGGGAGAGATGGAGGGGGAGGCCTGGAGGGGTGGGGAAGAGGAGCTACCTGAGGAAGGTTGGTTGGAAGCGATGGAGGTGGAGAGGCTGGGCGATGAAGAGTGGGGAGAAGGGGAGGAGAGGGTCAGCGGGGATTAGACTCGGCTGGAGCCGGCGGAGGAAGTTGTGGCGATGGAGGTAGTCAGCAGGGCAGGGAAGGTGGAGAAGGTGAGGGTCAGCAGAGGCTTGGGCCAAGAAGACCAGGCGAGGATGCGGGAGTGAATCCAAAAGAACGTTGACATCTTTGTCTGGGGCGCGGCAGACATGTCGGGCATTGACGCTGATGTGGCTTGCCACCGCTTGAACCTGGACCCAAGACACGCCCCATCCGCCATAAGATGAGGACCATCGTCACAAAGCTGGAGGATCCCATCTGCGAGGAGGTGAAGAAGCTTCTCGATGCAGGTTTCATTTCAGAGATCCAATACCCAGGCTGGGTCTCCAATATAGTGATGGTAAAGAAGGCGATGGGAGGTGGAGAATGTGTTTAGACTTTTATTTATTAAATAAATCGTGCCCTAAGGATTGCTACCCCCTGCCTCGGATCGACGCGCTGGTTGATTCATTTGTCGATTTTTCTATCATGAGTTTTTTGGATGCTTTTTCAGGTTATCACTAGCTCCGCATGCATCCCCCCGATGTCAAGGATGTCTTCTTCATTACGAGGGAGGGGTGCTTCAGCTATAAAATGATGTCCTTCGAGCTAAAGAACGCGGGTTCTATATACCAACGGATGATGGATCAGGTGTTTAAAGATCAAAGGGGAAAGAACTTGGAGGTCTACGTCGATGACCTCATGCTTAAGAGCAGGGACGTGGGGTTCGCACTTGCTCGACCTGGAGGAGACGTTCACAACCCTACGAAAGTTCAAGATGAGGTTGAATCCCCAAAAATGCATCTTCGGGGCAAGCCGAGGCAAGTTCCTCGGGCACCTTCTAACCCCGGCATGGGTAGAGCCTAATCCGGATAAGGTGAGGGCCATCGTGGAGTTGGAATCGCCTCGCAACGCTAAGGAGGTTCAGCGCTTGACAGGTAAGCTGGCTGGGCTGAGTTGTTTTCTCTCTCGGGCTGGAGAAAAGTGCTCATCTTTCTTCAAAGCACTTCGGGGGAGTAAACAGTTCGAGTGGACGAAGGAATGTGAGGAAGCTTTTCAGGCGTTGAAGACTCAGTTGACTCAAGCGCCACTCCTGCAGAGTCCAAAGGAGGGAGAATACTTAGCCTTGTACCTTGGTATAGGGGCTGAGGCAGTGAGCTCTGTGTTGGTAAGGGAGGAAGGAAAAAGGTAGCTGCCCATCTATTATGTCAGTAGAGTCCTAAAGAAGGTCGAACTACGCTGCCCCATCTTAGAAAAGTTGGATTTATCCCTGATTGTTTCGGCCCGGAAGCTCCGGCCGTACTTTCAAGCTCATTCAATCAAGGTAGTGACCGACCACCCATTACGCAAGATCTTTGAAGGGGTAGAAAAATCGGGGCAGTTAGCCAAGTGGTCCATTGAGCTCAGCGAATTCGACGTCTCTTTTGTGCCTAGGCTCTCCATCAAGGCACGGGCGGTGGCCTACTTCTTGGCTGACTACGTCACAGAGCTGGGAGAGGGGGAAGCGCAGCCGAAGGAGGCGTGGAAGATGTATGTTGATAGGGCCTCAGGGAATCATTCCTTGGGTGGAGGGGTAGTGCTGGTAAGCCCCTAAGGGGCCTCCATAGAGCAGACGGTGGCGCTACACTTCCCGGTCACCAACAACCAGGCAGAGTACGGGGTCGTCATAGCCGGGTTGCGGTTGGCTAAGGAGCTCGGGGTTCATATCGTGGAAGTGTTCACAGATTCACTAGTGGTGGCGTCCCAAATAAGGGGAGAGTATAAATCTCGGGAACCCACCCTACAGAGGTACTTAGATAAGGCGAGGGGGAACATAGGGGGGTTCAGAACCTTCTCAATGCAACATCTTCCTAGGGAAGAGAATGAGGGGGCTAACCGATTGGCCAAGTTTGGACCCCGAGGGGGGGAAACTTGACTGATCTATTTCATCCAGTGATCGAGGAAGGGGGGCTAATGGAAGTAGATCGGCGGCCCTCATGGGTGGATCCCTTCGCGACCTTCATCACGGGCAACCTCCCAAAGGGGATCAAGGAAGCAAAGAGCTTTCGGCATAAGACTGACTACTATCTCATGCATGAAGGAAGCTTACATCGGAGGATGCTTTCGGGCCTTCTGGCGTGATGTGTGACGGAGGAGACCCGATGGATTCTGGAGGAGGTACACTCTGGGGAATGTGGCAGCCATTCCGGAGGTAGGACGTTGGAGGCAAGGGTGGTCAGGCAGGGGTACTTTTGGCCAACCCTGAGGAAGGATGCTGCAGAGTTTGTGAGGAGGTGCCAAAAATGTCAGCTCTACGCCCCCCTCCAGCTCTTGCCCGCTCAACGGCTCCGAAGCATCACGGCGTCATGGCCTTTTGCCATTTGGGGAATGGATCTAGTCGGGCTGTTTCCCCCGGCGAGCGGGCAGAGAAGGTTTCTCTTGGTTATGGTTGACTACTTCTCTAAATGGCTGGAGGTTAAGTCGTTGGCCAAAGTAATCTCCCAAGTCATCAGGAACTTCGTTTTGGGGGAGATCATCTGTAGGCACGGGCTGACTCAGGCCATTGTCACGGACAATGGTCCTCAATTTGCAAGTGAGGAGTTTATAAGTTTCTGCACTCAGCTGGGCATCGACCTCAGGTTTTCCTCCATCCACCACCCCAGGAGCAACGGTCAGGTGGAGGCGGCGAACAAAATTACAGTGAACCTTCTCAAGAAGAGGGTGGAAAACTTGAGGGGGAGTTGGGTGGAGCAGCTTCCCTTGGTGTTTTGGGCTTTGCGCACAACCCTAAATACAGCCACTAGCGAGACCCCTTTCAAACTCTCACATGGATGCGAGGCGGTCTTACCAGTGTAATTCGAGGTTCAGTCACCACGGGTGGCAGCCGCAGGCAAGGGAGGCGAGACTTGGAGGGAAGGAAACAAGGAGGAGCTACGACTCTCGTTGGATATGGTGGAAGAACTTCGTGACGTGGCCGATATCAGGCAGGAGGTGATCAAGCAAAGGATGGCCAAGTATTTCGATAAGCATGTGAGGATAAAGCAGTTCAAGGAAGAGGATTTGGTCCTAAAGAAGGTCGATGCCGCAGGAAGGTCGGCAGCAGTTGGTAAGCTCAACCCTAATTGGGAGGGGCCCTATATCGTAGAAAAGGTCCTAGGGTCAGGGGGATACCACCTCCAGAATGTGGAAGGGGTATCTGTGAGTCATGCATGGAGCGGAGACGACCTGAAGCACTTCTACCCTTAGTGGGGGCAAGGTTGTAAATCCTACTTGTAATAACATTTTTGAACTTCTTTTTCATGATTGGTTTCTTTTGGATCTTGGAGATTTTTGCACTACCCCGAGCCTGGCTCGGCCCCAGGTAGACCTGCTGCGCAGGCTCTCACTAGCTGGCAGGTCCGAAGGCTCTCTTGTGGGGGTAAGGGACCCCGAGTGCTGCTCGGCCCCGGGTAGACTCACTGTTCAGGCTCTCATTAGCTTGGCAGGGCTATAGGCACACCTGGGGGGAAAGGGTTGGATCTTGGAGATTTTTGCACTACCCCAGCCTGGCTCAGCCCCAGGTAGACTCGCTGCACAGGCTCTCACTAGATGGCAGGTCCGAAGGCTCGCCTATGGGGGTAAAGGACCCCGAGTGCTGCTCGGCCCCAGGTAGACTCGCTGCTCAGGCTCTCATTAGCTGGGCAGGGCTGTAGGCACACCTGGGGGGAAAGGGTTGGATCCTGGAGATTTTTTCACTACCCCGAGCCTGGCTCGGCCCCAGGTTGACCCACTACGCAGACTCTCACTAGCTAGTAGGTACGAAGGCTCGCCTGTGTGGGTAAGATACCCCGAGTGCTGCTCGTCCCCGGGTAGACTCGCTGCTCAGGCTCTCATTAGCTGGGCAGGGCTGTAGGCACACCTGGGGGGAAAGGAGGAGAGTTGGAAGAAAAGTTGGAAGGGACAAACAGGACCTCGAGTGGACCCGTTATTAGGTTCCCACTAGCGGACATGGCCGAAGGATCTCTCGGGGGGAAGAAGGAAGGGGGAGATTATTTGTTTATGTGGTCCCGGGAGGTTTAGAATTAAACACTTTCAGGTACTAAGTAGGGATGAAATGACCCAGATCCCTCCCGGCATGGCTCTTGACGCAACCCTCTAAGTAGGGCTCTCGGCGCAAATCTCCCGACAGGGGTTTCGGCCGGGTCCTCGACAAGGCTCTTGCCGCGATCATCTGGCCGAGGGCCCCGACAAGCATGACTCGACAGGGATTCTAGGAGCAGCCTTTAAGGTAAGGCTCTCGACATACCCTTTTCGGTAGACCCCTCTTAGCCAACTCTTTGAATGGAAGGTGGTTGTCACCTAAGATCCTAGGGTTCGCATAAAGATGACAAGCATTCGAGCGACAAAGTAAATTTTTCCACATTCAAAAAAAGAGTTAGGAAGTAGTGAGAGGGTTCCGCCCCCTGTACAAAGGTTACATTAACTCAGTTCATAAAAATTAATTGTGGCGAGCTCAAAACAAGGTTATAATAAGCAGGTCAGCAGACGCGGAGGCTATTAAGCCGACTCGCCAGAGGTTTCGCCGGATCAACACCTGCTGCTACCGCTGGAGGTCCCGCCAGAGGATTTGCTGGGGTAGTAGCCGGAGGATTTGCCGGGGAAGAAGCCACCAGTTCCCGCAAGCTCCGCTGTATCATCGGCCGAAGAGCCGTCCTCTCCCGCAGGGCGAGTGATGGGCTCAAACAAAAAAGGCAGGATCCCTCGTGCAGTGAGGGTCTCGCCTCCTTCGTTCAGAAGCCCAGACTCTCGCAAAACCTCAATCACCATCTTAGCTGTTGCTTGCGCATTCTCTTGGACGATCACGTCCATCTCATAGGCAGAATAATGGCGGCGCTCCACTCTTTCCTCCAGCGGCGGCCGATCCTTGGTCAGGGCTAGGGCATCCTCCAGATGCTTCACCTCGGCACGCAATACTTGGTTCTCTCCCTCGGCGTTGGTCACTCGCACGCGAGACAGCTCAATCTCCCCGAGATCCTGCGAGGCGATCCAGTCAGGCGAAAGGTGTAAACGTATGGAAGGGCGAGAAACGTTGGAAGGTCCTACTTACCTCGGGGGCCGAGCGAGTGGAGAGGAGTTGTTGAGTGGCAGCTAATTTGGCCCTCAGGGTGGCAGCTTTCGCCACCGAGGCATCCCTCGCCCTAAGCATGTCGACGAAGTTTCGCTCTATGGCGAGGGTGCGACGCCCGGCCATATGCGAAAGCTGGACCGTGCGAAGCTGTGCCTGGGCGGCGTCGAAAACAAGAGCCTTGGTCGTCGTCCTGTCGAAGGAGATGGCCTCTACCCGGCTGTAGAAGTCGTAGCCCAGTGCGAAGGCGTGGCCGATGACATCATCTCCCTCCCTCCAGGAGAGTAGAAGGGCGGAACCAGCTATTCGATTATCGGTAGGGTCCACTAGAGCATAGGGAAACCCTCAGTGTCCTTATACTTGTCTTTGAAGCCGAAGTTCCGTTGTCTTTTCGGCATTGGGTCGTAAGAGGGCTCGGTCGGGATCTCTGCGGCAAGCAGGCAAGCATCCGCCTCGACGGCAATAGAGGAGGTCTGGGCGGGAGTCTTCTCGGCACGCCAGCCCGCATCCACCGGGTCAGTAGCGGAAGGGGTCGCGGCGGGGGTCTCGGCGGATGCCGATATCACTGTCTTGCCTTTTTCCATGCTGGTCGGTTTTCATTTTTTTGGAAAGGGGGGCTGGGAGGGAGCTTAGTCTCCGCTTCAAAACGCTTGGTGTGGAGGAAGCTTCGGGCTCCTTCCGGCAGGCGTCGGCGGCCACCTTGGCGAGAGCCAGGGTGTCGGCGAGCGCCCCGGTCTCTTCAAAGGGTTGGTGGATGAGAAGATCTCGCTCTCCTGCAAAGCTCGTAGTATTTTAGTCTTTTCCTCGAAAGTAAGTTTTGGCAAGTTAAATTCAGAAAGTTACCTTCGCTTGGTGGTACCGGTTGGAGGGTTTCCAGGTCTCGCCGGAGGAAGGGAACGTCGAAAACCTTCGAGCCGAAGAATTCGACGAGAGCGCCCTCTCGCTCCCTGAGAGTGGGGGCTTGTAAGTGGCGTCGTCGTACTGAATGGGGGCGAGAGGGATGTTGCTGAAAGGTCCCGCGATGAAAACGAACCTTTCCGCAAAGTGGTGGTGCTAGTTAGCAAGACCCGCCATTTTCACCGACTGGCCGAAAAGGAAGACCGACCCTCCCTTGGCGCGGAAATTGAACAGCTTCCGGAAGATCGATAAGCTGAACTCGATCCTTTTCGCCCGCATGTAGCAGGCGAAAGCCACGAGTAAGGCGATGGAGTTGGGATAGAGCTGGGCGGGTACCACCCCGTAGTAGCACAGGGCCTGACGCACCTCGGGCCAGAGGGGCAGCCGGAAGCTCGCTTTGAAATGCTCCAAGGGAATAGCAAGGTCCCCTTCTGGCATGAGGTTCACCCTGTCCTCGCGCCCAGGCATCCGCGCGGTGAACCCGGGCGGGATGTAATTCTTGGTTTTGGTGACAAATTCAGCTTGTGTGAGCCGGCAGGGCGGGAAGGCGTGATCAAGGAAGGACCGCGCGCACTTGGAGCGGCCCTTGCTCTCGCCTGGAATCTCGAAGAAAGGAAGTAAGAGAGGGGGGACGCGAGGACGAGAGCCTTTGCGCTTCAAGAAAGGGCGAAAGAAATTGACGGGTAGACGGAGTTTTGGAATAAATGCGGTGAATGGGGTAGGTGGATTGACCTATTTATAGAAAGCAAGGTAATCATGAATTCTTAAAAAATACGGCGGAGGAAAAGTCAACGAGTCAACGACTCTGGACGCTTTGATTCCTCGCTTTCCGTCCTGTCACGCCAGCTCTCCATGGTTTGGCGGGAAGCGATAGCCTCCAAGGGAAGCTGGGGGAAAAGGCGAACGAGCTCAGTACGCGAGAAGCAGTGAACGAGATGCATGAATCAGGCATTCGCAAGGTATTAAAGACAACATGCAAAAGGGAGCTGAAGAAACACAGATATAGATAGGGTCTCGCTAGGCGAGAGCCCCCAACAACAATAGCAAATAATAATAATAATAGTAACACACATTGCTTGTAAGAAATTATCCTGCGCTATAAGTGAAAAGGGTACGGAGGGAAGAGGTAGGCCAAGAAGATGGGTAAAGAAGGGGATCGCCCGAAGAGCTCAGTATGGCACCCACCGCCAATGACCTAGATCTCGCCGGCCAGACCGTGGAGGGTCTAAAGGGTTGAAGAAGGCCGTCAGGGAGGTTAGCCCCCGGTTAGCTAGGCGGAGCTGATCTCGAATCCGCGCGATGTTCCTCCCAGGTGAGGTTTCACCAGAAGCCGCATCATGGGATCCTGCCCCGCCAAGGAGGTCTGCACAGTCCCGCTCAACAGTCTCCAGTCGCCACTCCATAGTTTCGTGGATCCTCTTCACCGCTGTGGAGTTAGACCTTTGTTGTCGCGCGAGCTTCGACAAGACTATCGCGATCCTCCGCCTTCACGCCTTTCCGCTCCTGGGGCCTTAGAGAAAGTCTTCCATCTCGCCAGCGGAAGGGAGGGCGAGTATTCCCGAGTTTCTTCTTCTTCTACTACTTCTTCTTCTACTTCCTCTTCATTTTCATCCCTTTCAGCCCCTTGGTCCTTTGACTCTGAAGAGGCGGGAAACGGTCAGAATAAGAAGGGGGAGGGGGAGAGTGAGAGTGATCGAAAAGTGGGGAGGCTCTCGCTTACATGGGGAGGGAGGGACGTCTTTCCTCGTCGGACGGCGAGAGGGGCCGGGCTGATCCTCTGGGCCTTTTCTGAAAAGCAGATGAAGCGGCTTGCCCCGACCCGGGCGAAAGGTCCTGCGCTCCGGTGGGGTGCTCTCGCCAAGCGGGGGAACAGGGGGTCCCTCTATTGCCAGAGGTTGAGGTCTCGGGGCGGGAGTGGACAGTTCGGGATTAACCCCTCCGGCAGGGAGGGTGAGTTCGGGCAACGGGTTGGTTTGACCAACTGGGGGATTGGGCAGAGCAGGCCTTGAAGCGGAAGGCGGATCCTCATTGCAGAGGTCGGCCGCTCTTGAGTCCGCAGGCAGAAAGCCGGCGATATCCCTAGGCACCGACACCTGCAAAAGACGTGGTGTCTCAACATACATCTATCATCAAACACTCAAAATGTCCACGCTAATGGAAAGTGCGAAAGGATCGAAAAATACCTCCGGCAGAGAAGCGAGGATATCGACACGGCTTGGAGTTGGGGTAGGCGGGGCTCGGTTCTCTTTCAGCAGGTCCCGCCTCACTGATTTAGCCTTTTTCTTCTTTTTAGGATGGGAACTCTCGCCATCTGGCTTCTCGGCGGCTGGCCTCTCGTCGGTTGGCTTCTCTCCAGCAGGCTTCTCACCAATTGGTTTCTCGCCCAGTGCCCTCTCACCAGCAGGCCTCTTGCCCATCAGCCATGGGGCAACCCTATCACAGTGGGCACGAGCTCGCGCCTGGGTAGCTGCGAGACGAGCCTGAAGCTCTTTTGAGAGCGGCTTTTCGGCGGGTTTGGCGCGCATCTTCGCGGGTTGGCGGAGGCTCACTCAGGGAGTAAGGACAATAGAGATGTCCTGAAGGACCAACTCAGAGGCATATTTATAGAGCAAAGGTGGGGTCTACTGAAAGATTCCCTACCAGGTCAGCATATACCCACCGAATTTTAGGGTGGGATGAATCTTTCCGAGCGCAAGGCTAGCTCGCAAAGAGCGGGGATTGTGTACAACCCCATATTTGTTGGGTAGGACCAGGATGCCCTCAACGACCATGATTGGACTAGCTTCGGGTTAGCTTTGGGCTTCAGAGCGAAGGGGCTCCCACCTAGGAGTCAGCGAGAATGATCGCGTCAAGCCCCGACCGAGAACCACTTCTGCCTAGAGACGGGCGAGAAGGCTCGCGCCTAGCCGAGGGCAGAAGCGGGCTTAGTCCGGGGGACCCTTCAACTCTTTTTTTCCTTAGCTCCCGCCGAGTGAGGGCGGATGGTCCTCGACATATGGTTCTCGCCGGGTGGGGGCCAGGGCCCATGGTGAAATTACCTAGTTGCCCTCGGGTAAATTACCTATATGCCCCCAGGGTCTGCATTTAGAATTTCCTAACAGCGGGATTTGGCTATTGGCAGACAAGCCAAGGGTATCTTAGTAATTTCAGGGCAGCAAAGACTATAAATAGACCCGCAGAGGCTCTTCAGAGGGCAAACTTTCATTATTCTCTCAGACTCTCTAGCGCTTTTTGAGGAGCTCCCAGCCCAGCTTTTGGTTTTGGAGGGGAAGCTCTCAGAGATCTTCCGGGTAATAGGTGGGACCTCCCTGCTGAGGCTTTGGGTCAGTTCTAGGTCCTTTGCAACCAGTCAATGGTCGGGGTTTGAGAGAAGTAGGTGTTGTCTACACCCTTATTTTTGAACTCTCGTTGAGGTCAGTTTTTGGCTTCAACAACCGTGTCTCGCTCCGCCCAGGTGGGGAGAACTGACGAAATTGAAACCTCGTTGGCTTACCATCAGATCAGGGGCTCACCCTCTTCATCGATGAACTCCCAGTCGATGCCGAAGTTCTGATGTCATTTCGGCATTGGCTTGGTGGGGGCCTCGGCGGGGGTCTCTGTAGCTTGCCCTGCGACTGTCGCTTTGTCAGCGGAAGGTGGGGTCTCGGTCGGGGTCTCGGCGAGGGACTTGCCCTTGTCTGCTGCACTTATTTTCTTCTTGGGAGGAGCCGTAGGAGGGGTGATGGGCTTCCGCTTTCTGCCACTTTGTGCGGATGAGGAGTCGGGCTCCTTTCGGCAGGCATGGGCAGCGGATTTGGCGAGAGCCAAGGTGCTGGCGAAATCCCTGGCTTCATCGAAGGGCTGGCGGAGGGGAATTTCCCGTTCACCTGCGGAGGCTTTAACGATTACAACTCATAACTTATGACGAAGGATTGCGAAAACGGGTCGAAAAACTACCTTCTCCGGGAGGGAATAGCATAAGAGAGTCTAAGCCTCGCCGAAGGAACTAGACGTCGAAAGCCTTCGACTCGAAGAACTCGACAAGGGAGCCCTCTCGCTCCCCAATGGCGGGAGGCTTGTAGGTCGCCTCGTTATACTGAACGGGTGTGCGGGGAATATTGTCGAAAGGCCCGAAAACGAAGACAAATCTTTGGGCCAAATTGTGGTTTTTGTTGGCGAGACTGCCAGTCTTCACTGATTGCCCAGAAAGGAAACCCCCCTAGACCGGAAGTTGAACAGTTTCCGGAAAATGGACAGGCTGAACTCGATCCTTTCCGCCCGTATATAGCTGGCTAAAGCTACCAGGATTGCGACGGAGTTGGGGTTGGGCTGGGCTGGCACAACCCCGTAGTAGCAAAGGGCCTGGCGCACCTCCAGCCAGAGGGGTAGGCGGAACCCCACCTCGAAATGTTCTAAAGGGATGGCGAGCTCCCCTTCCTGCACATGGTTGACCTTGTCCTCATTCCTAGGGTTTCACGCAGCGAACTCCGGCGGGATGAATTTCTCAACTATCGAGAGGTATTCCGTCTGGATCAGCCGTCATGGGGGAGTTATGGTTCAGGAAGGTTTGCGCGCACTTAGAGCGGCCCTCGGTCTCGCCAGGCATTTTGAGAAGAGGTGGCAGGGAGGTGGAAAGGATAGTAGGCAAAAGGATCTGAGTTGCAGAGGGTAGCGCGAGCAGGGTAAAACGAAGAACGAAGACGCGGAATCAGAAAGAAATAAATGTGGTTGGTGAGCTTGCCCATTTATAGAAAGAGAAGTAATCATTAGGGATTTCTTAGGCAACGGAGGTGCGTTTAGCAAATCTAGATATTTTGACTCTTCATATTCGACCCCGCCTCGTCGGCACTTCTCGCACCTGTAAACGGCGAGAGCACCGGGAGAAACCCCAGGTGAGAGAAAAGTAGCATACAAGTATGAAAAGCAAAAAGGGTCTGGGAGCCAGGCTCCCGGCAAGACAAACAAAATAACAAAGTACATAAAAACTAAAGAAGGAAAATATATATACTAAGGGCGTCTCGCGAGGCGAGAGCCTTAGAAATAACAATTATGAATAATGTTTTGATAGTCAGAAGGGGTACAAGCGGGAAGGGTAGGTTGAGAGGTTAGGGTTAGCAGAAGTGAGACCCAGTGGAGCTCCATAAAGCTCCCAACGCTAGCGGCCCCGACCTCACCTTCCTGATCTCGGCGGCACCTGTGGGTAGTGATAAGCTGTCAGGGAGGTGAGCCCCTGGTTGACTAAGCGCAGATGGTCCCAAACTCGCGCAATGTGCCTTCCAAGGGATGTCTCCTCCCACTCGACCTGGCGCTCCTGTTCGCTTAGAAGGTGAGTGTAATCCTTCTCGATCACAGACATCCGTCGTTTGACCAACTTTTTGAGTCTCGTCAACGCCAGCAAATAGGCTTGGCACAGCAAAACAAGCTTTGTCAGGACTTCCGTTATCTGCTTTCGCTTAGTTCTGCCGCTCCCGTTGGCATCTAGATATTCCTCCATGTCACTGGGATAGGGCAGGGGGAGATCGCCTCTCTTCTTCATCGGCTTCCGTCTCCGTAGCCGCCAGATCTAACAGAAAAAATCTAGTTAAATCAAGCGAGGGCGAAAAGACTGGGCAAGGACCACTTACCTATAGCAGGGGGTAGGCTCTCGCCAGCAGATTGGCTAGAAGGGCCTGGCTGCCCTTCTGCGCCTTTCCTAAAGAGCAGATGTATCGTTTTACCCCGTCCCGGGAGGTGCCTTGCGTACTCCGGGGTATTGCTTACGGCCAACTTGAGGGCGGCGATGTCTTCTTCCGCCGGCTGCGGAGACCCTGGCGTGGGTGCATTTGGTGTAGTTATAACCATCCCAGGCCAAGGGGGAGATCAGTTACTGCATTCTCGCGATCATTGGGCGCGGAAGTATGAGGGCTCCGAAGGGTGAGCCTTAGGCTGTCGGTGGCAGGAGCTGCATGAAAACGAGTCAGTGAAAGGAAATCAAGCCATGCAAGATGAATGACAGGTGATGTTACCAGGATTGATCATGGGTTGGACTTGGTTAATCGGGGGGACAGCCTCCGAGACTAGCGACAGGTTTTGCCAAGGGGTAGAACCGACTCGGTATCCGCCGGAGGGTTATCAGCGGCAGTTTCTGGAACCTATCAGCTAGAATGGAAGCGTCTTAGAGGTATCGAAGCGAGATTACACCAAAGAGTGAAGCAAAGATGAATACCTCAGGCAGGGAAGAGGGGTTCTCGGCACGATTGGGGGTCGGGGAGGGCGATGCAAGATCTTTCTTCGAGTGGTCTCGCCTGATCGACTTGGCCTTCCACTTCTTCGGCTGGGAAGGCGTGCTGGCCAGCCTCTCGCGCATGATCCAGGGGGCAACCCCGACGTAGTTGGCACGAGCTCTTGCTTGAGCCGCGGCGAGACGGTCTTGGAATTCTTTCGAGAGTGGCTTCTCGCTACGCTTAGCGTACATCTTGACAGCTTTGCGGGAGTTTTAGTTGAAGGCGAAGACAACAACGGTGGCCTGAGAACTGGTCCGGCGGTATATATATGCAGTACCAGGGTAGGGCACACCCAAGATTCCCTTCTAGTTCAGCAAGTGTCGAGCGAATATATGGGGTTGGACGTGTATTTTCGAGCACAAGGCTAGCTTGCAAAGAGCGGGGATTTTTGGTGGCCTTTGGACATACCTGCATTCACAAATCAGTTTGCCTTAGGAACCCAAACTCGTTTAAGTCCTTGGTCTATAGTTAGCATACTCCCCCTACGTGTGTTAACCTTGTGAGTGGTCTATCTCACACTATTAACGTGAGTTACAAAATATATGGGGTTAAACCAGCAATCTATAGCAAAGTGACCAACTTTGCTGCAACACCAACTGTCAAAGCTGTTGTATCTTTGCCTAAAGTTCTCCTGCTTGACCTTTTGAGAGTGTAGTCTAGCTGGGGAGACAGACTTGGAGGTAGAAGCTTCGTGGTGATGGCACTCACATGACTTCTTCTCCTTAAGAGGCTTTTCCATAACATGTTTAACTTTTGGAGCTTTCTTGATGTTATGACCATGACTATAAGGGTCATAGATCTGAAGAGTGATCTTCTCATAAGGTGCCTTGAAAACACTTTCACCAAAATTCCGGGGATGGGTCCATCCTTGGTACCGAGACTTGGGCTCTACATAAGTAGGCCTAGCAAATTTACCATAGGAGGAATCAAGATCAAACTCGTTAGTTGGAAAAATAACCTTTTAAATGAAGTTTGATCTTGAGGAGCTTTCCCCTTCTCCTTGGCTAAAGCTTTTTGGCAGCCTTATTTTTCCGTTGAGCTTTGTTTCTCCTAGAAGATTTACTAGGAGCATCCACATGGCCTAAGCCAGCACTTTTGGCCTGAGCAGAGAATTCAGCAACAAATGGAAGGACTGTCTTGGGCTTGGAGAAACTTTCAACAAGTTTCTTTTCAGCTGCAAGTTGTTCTTCCAATTCCTTGATGATTTTCTCCTTCAGATTTAGGTGCTCGAAAGCTTTATTATATTCTTCAATTGCAGTATTGAAATCCTCTCTGAGTGAGTCCGTCTTAGCTACTTCCTCTCTCAGAGTGCTCTCCTCAGCCTTGAGAGATTTAATCTCCTTGGCCTGAGTTCTGACAACTCTTTGACATTTGTCGTAGACCTTGATTAGCTCTTTGTATTGAGTCATGAGTTTAGATTCATCATCAGACGAACAGTCCTCATGATCATGGTCAAAAGCATTTGATTCCGAGAGAGGAGTGTGAGAGTTTACCTTCTCAGTGTACTGGGGCTCTTCTTCCTCATCTGTTTGTGCCATTAGCCCAAATTAGACTTCCTCTTCCTCACTTGACTTAGATGAGTCAGTGTAGCTAAGAGTCTTGGCCTTCTTGGCTATAAGGCTTCTTTCAATTTTCTTCTTACTATAAGAAGATTTCTTCTCCTCTCTTCTTCCACCCTCTTTCTTCTTCTGAGGGTAATCAACAATGACGTGTCCTGACTTATTGCAATAATAACAAACAATGTCAGAAGAAATATGTTTGTTCGGTTTAGAGTGATACATGTCTTGGCTACTTGAGCCTTTCTTGTGACGATCACCATCATGACATGATCTTCTAGACGAGGCATCTTTGCCTCTCCAATATTTCTTCTTGTTCAAGAACTTCTTGAACTGCCTTGAAAGAAGAGAAAACTCTCCTTCATATAGCTTTGAGCCTGAGGTACTTGGCTCTGAAGCTTCTTCTTCACTCTCTTCCTGTGCGGTGGCAGGAGATGCAGCTTTTGACTTCCTTGAGATGTCTACCTTTAGAGCGACAGACTTCTCCTTGGATGAAGACCGACTCTTTTCCTCTTCAGCTTTTCTTGAATTTATTTGGAGTTCATATGACATAAGCTTTCCAAAGAGATTTTGAGGGTCAGTCTCTGCCAGCTTACCAAACTCCCAGATTGCACAGACTTTGTTATCTCATTCCTTAGTCAAGGATCTCAAAAACTTGTCATTCAGTTCTCCATTAGTGAAGATCCGGCCATAGACTCTTAGGCCGTTGACAATCTTGAAGAAGCTTTCAAAAGTATCAGCAATAGAATCTTTGGGACCTTGTCTGAAAGAATCATATTTCTGATTCAGGAGGGATATTCTATCATTCCTAACCTCTTTAGTACCTTCCATTAGGACGATGAGAGACTTCCACATTTCCTTGGCTGATTGACAGTGAATTAGGTTCTGCAACATAGAATCATCGATTGCACTTGAGATGATATTTTTGGCTTTCTTGTCTAATGATACAAGTGCAATCTCATCTTTGTCAAGATTCATAAGCTTCTTTGGAACTTGCTTTGTTGGATCAAAAGTGGAGACTGTCATGGGAACATAGGGTCCTTCTTCCACAAGCATAAAGATCTTTGGATCCACAGCTTCCATGAAGAATTTTACTCTTTCTTCCCATATGTGAAAGTTAGTCTTTGTGCATAAAGGAAGCTTAGCAAAGTCCTTGTCTCTGTACATGCTTGTATCCTCTTTAGACAACTAGGGGCAGATTTGTTCAAGGTGTTAACCTTTTGATGAAAAACCTCTCTCTGATACCAATTGAAAATGTTAAACGTTGTCTACCTAAATCACCTAGAGGGGGTGAATAGGTGAGTTTTGAGTCTTTTTATGGAATAAAAATTTTTAAAAAAATTTAAGAGCGATGCACAGAAACTAAACAAGCATACACAGACGACATCAAGAATTATAGTGGTTCCCCAACCTTGGGTACATCCACTTTTCACCTCACCGATCTAGCAACGCACTAGACTCTGCTACTCCCCTATTCTCTCGGATTGAAAATAATCCGACAACTCGGAACAAGGTTCCTACAACTCGATCCCCCAAAACAGAATCTACACTCGGAAGAGAAACTTCCTACAAAAATCTCGGAGAACAAAGCTCATACAACTTGGAGAAGAATCTCCTATAAGAACAAAATGATTTACAGAGAAAAATACAAACAGTAATATCTCAGATCTGAATCTTCAGCTCTTCTTCCTTCTTAAACTTTGAAGATCTGTTAAAAATAGATCAAAGAAGACAAATGCGAAATCTCTGGATCTGAAAACTTTGAACTCAGCACGATCAAGGAAAAGATTTGTCGATGTAGTAAATCTTGATCTGTTGAATCTCTTATTCTGAATCTTTTAGATCGAAAGCAGATCGGCGATGAAGACAATGAACAGCAACGGCTTCTCGATTTAGAATGAAAATTGTGATTCAGAATACTTAGGTTTTTCTTCTTAGGGTTGGTCGATTATGATAACACCTTTTATAGGACTTGCCTAACGGTCATAATCACATTAAATATAAGTCACGTGCACCAATCAAGTGCTAATCATGTTTGAAATTACTTCTGTCAGGACTTAAGAAAATTTCAGAAATTTGTACTACATTTCTCGAGAGAGTCAATTATAATCGAGAAGATGTTTTCTATTTCTCGAGAAGAATTATAAAGTTCTCGAAAAAAGTACTTAGAAAAAATATAGAGGTGGAATCTAGCTATCTCGAGAATGAGAATAAGTACTCGAGAAGAATAAATTTTTGTTCTCGAGAACAAGTATTATGGTACTCGAGAACGCGGAAGTATCTCGAGAAAAGATATCTGACTCTCGAGAAGAGTATTCAAGGTCTCGAGAAAAGGTTTCTGGTTCTCGAGAACTATACATGGCCTTCTCGAAAAAAAAAATCTTTGGCTTCTCGAGAAAAAGACTTAGAAAAAGTTTTGATTGGAAATGAGGTAACTCGAGAAGGAGAATCATGGACTACTCGAGTACCCATGACTTTCTCAATAATAGCACTAAGCTTTCTCAGGAACTGCTTCTGCAACTCGAATACATGATTGATCTTACTCAAGTATAAACTTTAGTTCTACTCGAGTACAAAAGGCCCTACTGGGGAAAAAAAATTTAGAAATTTTTTGTAAGTCTGAAAACTTATTTTCTTCAAGAAATTTAGCAACCAGCTTTTCTCACATGGCTTTAGTGCTTGAAAAGAAGTGTGTCCCAATAGAGAGGCTACACATGAGTCAACACCATGGATCACATAATGAGGGATTACATTGTATGGTCATATGTTTGGCGACTCATTGTAGACTGACATTGGTCTACACTTGACAATTATATCCTGCAAACACTCAACTAGAAAAGACATCAAATACAAACTTAATTCATCTTAGTTCAAGAGTGACTTCATACAAATATGGGTTATTGTGGATGCAATACCCAACAATCTCCCCCTATTTGTAGAAGTCAGAACCCTCTACATTAAGGTGAATTACATCAAGATAAATAAATAAACATACCAATAACCATAATAAATAGAAGAAATGTTGTGATATAGAAAAATCAGATCATCAAAACTAAAGGTTTATATTAATAGATATTGTCCAAGAAAAAATTCAATTCCACAAGATCTCAAAAATAAATTTTCTGATCATCTTCAATTTCTATTATTTCTATTGTTGTTGATGTCTATCCTGCTTCTCTTGTTGCCTCTTCTGATAACTGTAAGGTTTAGGAAAGTATTTGTGAGGTTTGGGTGGAACCTTGGAATTGTTCTTTCCATACTCTTTGTCATACAATCTCCTCTTGGTAAGGGATTTCTCATATAAGTCCCATTCATAGGAGCTATAATGAATATTTTTGTCTTCATTGAAATCAACAACAAGTTTAAGAGTTTTAAGAATTAGGGATTTGGAGGTTGAACTCCATACTGCAGAGAATTCTTGAGCTCTTCTTCTTTCAGCTTCAGGATAAGGAGTGGATCTGCTAGTAGAGGCACCTTCACCGTATTTTCTTCTTTAACTTTCTGTATCTTAGGAGGTACATGAGGAGGCATATTTGCTTTTTCAGGCTCCCATACTTGTTCATAGGTTTCATGAGGTGGTCCTTCAAAGTATTCATGCCCTGGAGAGAATGTAGGTCTGTTTACATCCAGGCATGCAGGAGGGGGTGCAGAAGGGTCCATTGATAGATCAGGGAAAAGCTGATTGTGCATCCATACTGCAGTATCATATATGTAAAGCTTTGTACTCTTAACTTCTTTGAGAACTAATGCTTGAATTTCTTTCATTTGATCATCTCATTGATTTTTCATTGTTTGAACTTTCTTCTTAAGTTGTTCTTTCACTAAATCATCCCCCTTTCTAACTTCTACAGATAAGGTGCTAATGACTTCCTCTTTAAACTGCCCAACTTCTTCACAAGTCTTGAAGTTGTGTTCTTGAGCTTTCTTTTCTAATTGTATCTGATTATTTGCAAGAGTAACTGACTGTTCCATTACCTCACCAATACTGGTAATGGTGTGATCTATTGCTTTTCCTCTAATTTGTAAAAGTCTTTTAAATTCATCAGTATTATTTTGGATTTCGGCAAATCGTCAGCTCATCTCTTTCTCCAAAGCAGTTACTTTATCAGTTACAGCTTTAATAGAAGTATCAAAATAATTTTTCTGTTCAGCTATCATTGCTTCAATCTTGCTCAAGATATTACCTTTAGGAAATACTTCAGTTTGAGGAGGAGGAGGTAGAGTTGGGACTGTCCATGGAACTATCTCTTCAATTTGTACAATAGAAGTAGAAATTTATTTCCTTCTAGCAGTGGTTAACTCATCTTTAGCCTCACCACCCAGGAAGGTGGGAATGTTAAAATGGAGACTAGGAAGAGGAGGGTCAGCATCTACAGCAGGTGTTTCTTCTTCGGTATCAGAAATTGAGACAACTTCTTCATCATATGCATCTTCAAGTGGAGATTTTTCTGGTTCTGGTTCAGAAGAATGTTCTGGTTGAGGAGACTTTCCTTGAGGAGACTTTGCTGGTGGAGAAGGATGATCTTTAGGTACAGTGAATAGAGGCTCTTTATAAGAGAGTTCCTCGATCATCTTGTTGATATCATCATCTGTAGACAAAATCTGTTTAGTTACCTGGGCATCAGTCAGGGTTTCTGCATCAGGTAGATCTTCAGCAATGAAATCTGAATTTTCTGCTTGTAGAGAGGTGGCCTGGGCAGCAACAGATGGAGTTGAACTATCTTCTAAAACTATATTTGTAGGAACAGAAGAGGAGGTAGAAGTAACTGAATGTACAACAGCAGCAGGTGAAGTGACTTGGGTTGGAATTTCTGTAGAAACTGGGGTAGGAGTTGGAGTTTGAGAGGGCTGAACTTGGACAGATGGAGCAGGCTCCCCCTCAATAACTGGATCAGTTATTTGATGAGACGGGGGTGATGGAGTCCTGTCCACATCCACTTGGAGATCATGGGTTTTGGCAGCTTGTGTTTGGTTATGAATCTTGAGGTCACATCTCTGAATGGAAGAAATAGTGACTTTCTTCATATGATGCAATGGAATACCTTTAGAAAGATCAAAAATTTCTGGCTGGAGCCCATGAAGAATAAGAGAAACGATTCTGTCAAAGTTTGGTGTTTTGATACTATCTTTGCTTATGTCAAAAATCAACATACCCCACTGAAATTTCTTCTTGCAGTTAACAGTTATCATCATGTCAATAACGTCATTTGTGATGTAGCTGATCGAACTGGTGCGACACAAGAGAACTTTTCCGAGAATGTCCATAAGCAACTTGCTCTCTACATTGAGATTAGGGCGGCGAATAGTCCTCACAGCAACAGAGATGCCACAGAATCTGTAGGCACGATCATAATCATCGCCCATTAGGTAATCTTCTTCATCGATGATAGGCAACTGAAGGAGCTTGGAGACGATAGGGGCGGACAGCTTGATCTTGATTTCGTGAACTTTTCTCTTGAGAATCCTCCCATTTCTCTTTATTTTGGAATTCTGAAAGAATTCCTCGACTTCAGGAAGTAGAATCTTGAGCGGATGTTCCAAAACGAAAGACAACCCTGCAGCTTCTAGTAACAACACGACGTTGTGGAAATCGTCAGAGATTTCGGCAATTCCTATGGAGACTAACTCACTGCTAATTCCAAACTTCGACGGAGGAGCCATCGATCAAGATTGCTGAGCAGATACCAATTGATGTCTTGAAACGACAACAGGAGAATGGCGGCGACAGGGAAGAAGAAAGGTTTTTCTCGAGAGAGGTATTTTGAAATTTGGGAATAGAAAATTCTTGAACCTAAAACTATTTATATATTCCTTTAATCTGGATAATAAATGACATAAATAATGTTAAAATACCTGGAGTATGGCGGTAAAGAGCTCGGGTGCCAATATGAAAAATTTGAACTTGAAGAGAAATTTGGCATCAGATTTCTCGAGTGAGATATGAGTTCTCGAGAAGAAGGAAATTACTACTCGAGTAGAAGCTGTCTTGTTCTCGAGTAGAATTTTCCAAGTTCTCGAGTAGAGCTTTTATTCTAGAGAAGTAAGTCCATAGTTATCGAGTACAAATGATGTACTCGAGAAATGAAGTCCACACTTTGATTTTTCTTGGAATTTGAAGTATAACCAGAACTTGAAGTTACTTGTGACCTTTTTTTCATTCTTCCTTGTTGAGCATGCCAAGTTCTGTTTTGAAGAATGAGAACTTGGCCTCGTCCAGCGGCTTTGTGAATATATCTGCAATCTGTCTGTTTGTTGGAACATACTTGAGATTGATGTATCCATGCTCCATATGCTCCCTAATGAAGTGGTATCGCAGCTCTACGTGCTTTGTCCGGCTGTGAGAGACCGGGTTGTTGTCTATTGCAATTGCACTGGAGGAGTCGCAAAATATTGGAATGTTCTTGAACTTCATATTGTAGTCTTCACATTGATTCTTTATCCACAATAATTGTGCACAACAACTGCCAGCAAAAATGTATTCTGACTCAGCCGTTGAAATTGCGACACAATTTTGCTTCTTGCTGCTCCATGAAATGAGCCTCCTTTCAAGGAATTGGCAAGTCCCGGAAGTGCTCTTTCTATCATCTTTGCTTCCTGTAAAATCTGCATCTGAAAAACCAATTAGTTCGCTATCATTACTTTTTGGGTACCATAAGCCAAGATTTGGTATACCTTTAAGGTATCTCAAAATCCACTTTGCAGCAGCGTAGTGAGGTTCCTTAGAGTTCACTTGAAATCTAGCACACACACATATTAAAAACATTATGTCCGGTCTACTAGCAGTAAGATAGAGCAAGGATCCAATTATTCTTCTATACTTGGTTTCATCAAAAGGTTTCTCTTTCTCATCCTAATCCAGAGACATAGCTGAACCCATTGGAGTCCTCATATAAGTTGTGTTCTCCATTCTGAATTTCTTTATTAACTCCTTGGTGAATTTTGTCTGAGTGATGAAAATTCCATTTTCAAATTGTTTCACCTGAAGTCCTAAGAAATACTTCAGCTCTCTCATACTGTTCATTAAGAAAGGCCGACTTCATGTCCATCTGATAGACAGTAAAGCCCTTAAGTGATGCATATGATAAGAACAACCCGATTGCCTCCAGCCTTGTCACTAGTGCATACGTCTGATCGAAGTCAATTCCTTCTTCTTATCTGTATCCCTTGGCAATGAGTCCGGCCTTGTTCTTTATAATTGTCCCATCCTCATCCATCATGTTCATGTAGACCCTCTTTATTCTGATAATGTTCTTGTCTTTGGGTCTTGGAACAAGCTTCCAGACTTGGCAACGCTTGAATTGATTTAGTTCTTCTTCCATTGTCATTATCCAAGATGCGTCTGAGTTTTCTTCCTTAAACTTCTTTGGTTCAACCTGCGAGAGGAAACTTAAATATAGATTTTCATTAGATGTACATCTACGAGTTCTGACACCATCTTGGGGATCTCCTATGATTTGATCCATTGGGTGATCTTTCAAGTGTCCGAGCTCTAGAGTCCTTGTATCTGGAGCTTCTTGAACCACTGGAGTGACTTCATCCACTTGAATGATATCTTCATCATGGTCATCAACCTCTCCAATTGGTGTTGGAGTGGTGAACTTGATGAACTTTTGATCTTTTTCTTCAGTCGGCTCATCCAAGTTTAATTCTTTTATCCTTGAACATGCATCTTCAATAAATACACTAGAAGAGCTGCCTTGCCGCAAGCTCGTCTCATCAAATACAACGTGAATATATTCTTCTACAACCAGGGTTTTCTTATTAAAAATCTTTTATGTCTTACTATGGCTAGTATAACCTACAAAAATACCTTCAAAGCTCTTTTCACTAAATTTAGTGGTGTGATACTTACCATTGTTAAGGACGAAACATTTACTACCAAAGATTCTAAAATATGAAATAGTTGGTTTCCTGCCCTTTAGTAGTTTGTAAGTTGTCTTATTATGGTTCTTGTTTATGAGTGCTCGATTTTGCACGCGACACGCAGTGTTGACGGTTTCAGCCCAGAAATAGTCTGGTAGTGAGGCATCAATCAACATGGTTCTGCATGCCTCTATGAGTGTTCTATTCCTTCTCTCCGCTACTCCATTCTATTGAGGAGTACGAGGAGAGAAAAACTCATGAAAGATACCTAGGCTTTACAGAATTCTGTCATGGCCCCAGACTTGAACTTTGTTCCATTGTCACTTTTGATTTTGACAACGGAGCAACTGTATTCATTCTGGACTTGCCCGACAAAGTTAATAAAGATATTAAAAGTATTTAACTTGTATTTTTGAAAGAACATCCACACAAAGCGAGAGTAATCATCAATAATAACCAATGTATAATCTTTACCTCCCAAACTTCTAACTTGTAGTGGACCGAACAAGTCCATATGAAGTAGGTGTAAACACCTATTAGAGTCTTTGACAATAATGCTTTTAAAAGTAGCCCTTGTTTGCTTGCCTTTTACACATGCGTGAAAAGGTCTATCTTTAACGCACTTGACATTTGGGGCATCACGTACTAAATTAAGAGAAAATAATTTATTAATAGTTTTGAAATTTATATGTGCTAATCTCTTGTGTCATTGGTCACCAAGAGACGCGCTATCTTTTGCCAAAAAACACACTGGCGTAGAAGAGTCTATGCAAATAAAATTTAAACAAAATATATTCCTACTACGAGTGCCTGATAGAATCGTTTCCAAGTTATCTACCGATTTTATCAAGCACTTGTCTGCATAAAATTCTACTGTGTATCCTTTATCACAGAGCTGGCTTATGCTTATAAGATTGTGTTCTAATCCTTTAACATATGTCACATCTGAGAAGGATACACTACCATTAGTAATCATATTATAGCTCTTAGTAATTCCTCTATCAGAACCTTCAAAGATGACCTTTGGCCCGTTCATGACTGGAGAGTAATTCTGGAGTAGGATTCTAGTCCCGGTCATATGCCGAGAGCATCCACTGTTAAAATACTAGATATTATTTTTGGTGTCCATTGGACATACCTACATTCACAAATCAGTTTGCCTTAGGAACCCAAACTCGTTTGGGTCCTTGGTCTCTAGTTAGCATACTCCCCCTACGTGTGTTAACCTTGGGAGTGGTCTTTCTCACACTATTAACTTGAGGAGTTGCAAAATATCAGGGGTTAAACCAGCAATCTATAGCAAAGTGACCAACTTTGCCGCAACACCAACAGTCAAACCTGTTGTATCTTTGTCTAAAGTTCTCCTGCTTGACCTTTTGAGAGTGTAGTCTAGCAGGGACAGTAAACTTGGAGGTAGAAGCTTCTTGGTGATGGCACTCACATGACTTCTTCTCTTTAAGAGGCTTTTCCACAACGGGTTTAACTTTTGGAGCTTTCTTGATGTTATGACCATGACTATAAGGGACATAGCTCTGAAGAGTGATCTCCTCATAAGGTGCCTTGAAGACACTTTCACCAAAATTCCGGGAAAGGGTCCATCCTTGGTACCGAGACTTGTGCTCTACATAAGTAGGCCTAGCAAAGTAACCGTAGGAGGAATCAAGATCAAACTCGTTAGTTGGAAAAATAACCTTTTAAAATGAAGTTTGATCTTGAGGAGCTTTCCCCTTCTCCTTGGCTAGAGCTTTCTTGGCAGCCTTATTTTTCCGTTGAGCTTTGTTTCTCCTAGAAGATTTGCTAGGAGCATCCACATGGCCTAAGCCAGCACCTTTGGCTGAGCAGAGAATTCAACAATAAACAGAAGGACTGTCTTGGGTTTGGAGAAACTTTCAACAAGTTTCTTTTCAGCTGCAAGTTGTTCTTCCAATTCCTTGATGATTTTCTCCTCAAATTTAGGTGCTCGAGAGCTTTATTATATTCTTCAATTGCAGTATTGAAATACTCTCTGAGTGTGTCCGTCTTAGCAACTTCCACTCTCAGAGTGCTCTCCTCAGCCTTGAGAGATTTAATCTCCTTGGCCTGAGTTCTGACAACTCTTCGACATTTGTCGTAGGCCTTGATTAACTCTTTGTATTGAGTCATGAGTTCAGATTCATCATTAGACGAATAGTCCTCATGATCATGGTCAGAAGCATCTGATTCTGAGAGAGGAGTGTGAGAGTTTACCTTTCGAGTGTACTGGGGCTCTTCTTCCTCGTCTGTCTGTGTCATTAGCCCAAAGTAGGCTTCCTCTTCCTCACTTGACTCAGATGAGTCAGAGTCGCTAAGAGTCTTGGCCTTCTTGGATACCAGGCTTCTTTCAGTTTTCTTCTTACTATAAGAAGATTTCATCTCCTCTTTTCTTCCACCCTCCTTCTTCTTGTGAGGGAAATCAGCTATGACATGTCCTGGCTTATTGCAACAATAACAAACAATGTCATAAGAAATATGTTTGTTCAGATTAGAGTGATACCTGTCTTGGCTACTTGAGCCTTTCTTGTGACGATCACCATCATGACAATCTTTTTGACGACGCATCTTTGCCTCTCTACTGTTTCTTCTTGTTCAAGAACTTCTTGAACTGCCTTGAAAGAAGAGAAAACTATCCTTCAGATAGCTCTGAGCCTGAGGTACTTGGCTCTGAAGCTTCTTCTTCACTCTCTTCCTGTGCGGGGGCAGGAGATGCAGATTTTGACTTCCTTAAGATGACCGCCTTTAGAGCGACAGACTTCTCCTTGAATGAAGACCGGCTCTTCTCCTCTTCAGCTTTTCTTGAATTTATTTGGAGTTCATATAACATAATCTTTCCAAAGAAATTCTGAGGGTCGGTCTCTTCTAGCTTACCAAATTCCCAGATTGCACAGACTTTGTTATCACATTCCTTAGTCAGGGATCTCAGAAACTTGTCATTCAGTTCTCCATTAGTGAAGATCCGGCCATAGACTCTTAGGTCGTTAAAAATCTTGAAAAAGCTTTCAAAAGTATCAGCAATAGAATCATTGGGATCTTGTCTGAATGCTTCATATTTCCGATTCAGGAGGGAACATCTGTCATCCCTAACCTCTTTAGTACCTTCAATTAGGATGATGATAAACTGCCACATTTCCTTGGTAGATTGGCAGTGAATCAGGTTCTGCAATATAGAATCATCGACTGCACTTATGATGATATTTTCGGCTTTCTTGTCTAATGAGACAAGTGCAATATCATATTTATCAAGATCCATAAGCTTCTTTGGAACTTGCTTTGTTGGATCAATAGTGGAGACTATCATTGGAACATAGGGTCCTTCTTCCACAATCATACAGATCCTTGGATCCACAACTTCCATGAAGAATTTTATTCTTTCTTTCCACATGAAAAAGTTAGTCTTTGTGCATAAAGGAAGCCTAGCATATTCCTTGACTCTGTTCATGCTTGTATTCTCTTTAGACAACTAGGGGCAGATCTGTTCAAGATGTTAACCTTTTGATGAACAACCTTCCTCTGATACCAATTGAAAATATTAAAGTTGTCTATCTAAATCACCTAGATGGGGGTGAATAGGTGAGTTCTGCGTATTTTTGAGAAATAAAAGTTTCTAAGAGCGATGCACAAAAACTAAACAAGCATACACAGATGACACCAAAAATTATAGTGGTTCCCCAACCTTTGGGTACATCCAATTTCCACCTCACCGATCTAGCAATGCACTAGACTTGGCTACTCCACTATTCTCCTGGATTGAAAACAATCTTATAACTCGGAACAAGGTTCCTACAACTCGATCTCCCAAAACTGGATCTACACTCGGAAGAGAAACTTCCTACAAAAATCTCGGAGAACAAAACTCCTACAACTCGGAGAAGGATCTCCTACAAGAACAAAATGATTTACAAAGAAAAATACAAACAGTAATATCTCAGATCTGAATCTTCAGCCCTTCTTCCTTCTTAAACTTTGAAGCTCTGTCAGAAATAGATCGAAGAAGACAAAGGCGAAATCTCTAGATTTGAAAACTTTGGACTCAGCACGATCAAGGAAAAGATTTGTCGATGTAGAAAATCTTGATCTGTTGAATCTCTTGTTCTAAATCTCTTCGGTTGAAAGCAGATCGGCGATGAAAACAATGAACAATGGTGGCTTCCTGATTTAGAATGAAAATTTCGATTCAGAATACTTAGGGTTTTCTTCTTAGGGTTGGTCGATTATAATAACACCTTTTATAGGACTTGTCTAACGGTCGTGATCACATTAAATACATGCCACGTTGACCAATCAAGTGTTAATCATGTTTGAAATTACTTCTGTCGGGACTTAAGAAAAATTCAGAAATCTGTACTGCATTTCTCGAGAGAGTCAATTGTACTCGAGAAGATGTTTTCTGTTTCTCGAGAAGAATTATGAAGTTCTCGAGAAAAGTACTTAGGAAAAATGTAGAGGTGGAATCCAGCTATCTCGAGAATGAGAATAAGTACTTGAGAAGAATAAATTTTTGTTCTCGAGAACAAGTATTCTGGTACTCGAGAACAAGGAAGTATCTAGAGAAAATATTTCTGACTCTCGAGAAGAGTATTCGAGGTCTCGAGAAAAGGTTTCTGGTTCTTGAGAACTATACATGGCCTTATAGGGAAAAAAATCTTTGGCTTCTCGAGAAAAAGACTTAGAAAAAGTTTTGACTGGAAATGAGGTAACTCGAGAAGGAGAATCATGGACTACTCGAGTACACATGGCTTTCTCGAGAATAGCACTAAGCTTTCTCGAGAACTGCTTCTGCAACTCGAATACATGACTGATCTCATTCGAGTATAAACTTTAATTCTACTAGAGTACAAAAGGTGCTACTCGAGAAAAATACTTAAAAATTTTCTGTAAGTCTGAAAACTTATTTTCTTCAAGAAATTCAGCAACCAGCTTTTCTCTCATGACTTTGGTGCTTGAAAAAGAAGTGTGTCCCAATAGAGAGGCTACACATGAGTCAACATCATGGATCACACAATGAGGGATTATATTTTATGGTCCTGTGTTTGGTGACTCATTGTATACTGACATTGGTCTACACTTAACAACTATATCCTGCAAACACTCAACTAGAAAAGACATCAAATACAAACTTAATTCATATCAGTTCAAGAGTGACTTCATACAAATATGGGTTATTGTGGATGCAATACCCAACAATATGTAACTTCACTGACTGTATGTGGAATATGGCGTGGGGCTTCGGTCGGACCTTCTGTTATATTTCATGTGACGGATGGGGTTGTTATAATTTGGTATCGGAGGTGTCAGACTTTCTTAGGAGAATTCGTGGACGAATTCTTTTTAAGGGGAGGTGAGCACATGCATGTGCGTCATTATTATAACATGAAAAGAATTCATGAATGTCCTCTTAGGAATGAAAATACACATGTTTGAGGAACCTGAGTGTTCCAATGATTGCATTTTGGCAATCTATTTATCGCATAATCGAGTGTTTTTACAACTATAGGTGATTAGGAGCGGTGTGGGGCAGTCACATCAAGAGCACTCCGCGGAGAGTAGTGCACATAACGATACTCCTACAACCCCTCCTTTTGATGAAACCATACGAATGGTAGTAGAAGTAGTATTCGCTATGATTAATACCCATCATGTGAGGCATGTATGTCCCCTTGTCCTTGGGATGGCATCAATGTCAGTTGACACTGTTAGAAAGTAGCGAAAAAGAGAGAACAAGCGGATAAACTTTTGAATAATCGAAATTTTATTATCCAAAAAAGATATCATTTACAAAGGTATGACCTCCCTTATATAGAATGGAGGAGATAAGAAAGAGAGTATACAAACAATGTGGGACTAAACATTTACAGTACTGAGCGGCTAGAATAAAGGTGACCGCACAGGCCGCGCGGTTAGACAGATGGGTTAACCGCTCGGCAACACCAGCAGGATAGAATAGGTCGCAATGGTAGACCGCCAGACCGCTCGGTCAACAAACCGCTGGATCAGACCGCTAAGCCGTCCGGTCAACAAATCGCTGGATCAGACCGCTAAGCCGCCCGGTCTAATACTTCAACACTCCCCCTCAAGCTGGAGCATAGATATCAATCATGCCCAGCTTGTCACAAATGCGGAAGAAGAAAGTAGAAACCGGCTTGGTGAAGATATCTGCCAATTCCTTGTCAGAGGTGACAAAAGGAGTACAAATCTGTTTCTTCAAAATCTCTTCCCGAATGAAGTGACAGTCAACCTCTATATGTTTTGTTCTCTCATGAAAGACCGGATTTCTGGATATGTGTATAGCGGCCTTGTTGTCACAGAACATAGGGAGAGGACAGTCATATACCTCGCCCAGGTCAAGCATGAGAGCCCGCAACCACTTTAACTCACACGTGGTTGACGCCATACTCCGGTATTCGGCTTCGGCACTGGATCTGGAGACAACAGACTGTTTCTTGCTCTTCAAACTCACGAGATTACCTCCAACAAAGGTACAAAAACCTGATGTGGATTTACGATCGCCTTTGTCATCCGCGTAACTTGAATCTGAGTAGGCCTCAACCCTCAGATGACCATTCTTCTGAAAGAGTAACCCTCTGCCTGGTGCTGCTTTGATATACTCTAAAATCTTCAGGGCGGACTGAAGATGGCACTCCCTGGGAGCTTGCATAAACTGACTGACCTTGCCTACAGCATAGGCGATGTCGGGTCTAGTCACCGTGAGATAGATGAGTTTGCCTACCAAACGTCTGTACCTTGTGACATCAGATAGAAGAGGCGAGTCATCCATCCACGTTTTGTCTTCTCCAACAGCCATGGGAAAACGAGCTGGTTTGGCACCTGTCAATCCTGCTTCTCGTAGAAGATTAAGGGCATACTTCCGTTGAGAGAGAACCAAGGAGTCAAGTTTCCGAGAGATTTCTATCCCCAAAAAGTATTTCGGGGAGCCCATATCCTTCGTGACCAAGTGCTGACGGAGGTGCTTCTTCGTCAAGTCCACCCCATCTCGGTCATCGCCAGTAAGGAGAATATCATCCACATATACGGCCAAAACCACCAGTCCCGAGGCCGTTTTGCGAATGAATAAGGAGTGATCGGCCGAACTCCTTTGAAAGCCGATGGTAGCCACAATACCACTGAATTTGTCGAACCATGCCCGAGGGCTCTGCTTTAGGTCATAAATGGCCTTCTTCAACTAACATACACGTGTCTCCCCCTGAGCAACATACCCAGGAGGTTACTCCATATAGACGTCCTCCTGAAGATCGCCATAAAGAAAGGCATTCTTCACATCAAGCTGGGAAATAGCCCAAGCCCGGTTAACAGCCACAGAAAAGAGAACCCGGATGGTGCTGAGGCGAGCAACCGGAGAGAAGGTATCAAAGTAATCAACGTCGTAAGCCTGAGTGAAGCCCTTGGCCACCAGCCGGGCTTTGTAGCGATCCACAGTGCCGTCGGGGCGAAACTTTACAACGAAGACCCAGCGACAGCCAACCACATCAGTGCCCACGGGAGGAGGAACCAGGGTTCAGGTACCCCGTTCAGTAAGAGTAGCCATCTCCTCATCCATGGCAGACTTCCAATGAGGGAGAGCAAGAGCCTCCTGGTAGGTACGGGGAGTAGAAGTAGCAGAGATAGCCAAGGCAAAACACCTGCGAGAAGGAGAAAGCTGATCATAGGAAACAACAGCTGTGAGCGGGTGTTGAGTACACGCCCGCACCCCTTTGCGAAGGGCAATGGGAACATCCAGGTCAACGGGAGCGTCAGCGACCGGAGCGTCCGTGGCGGAGAAGGCTGACCCGGGACTAGAGAGAGACGGCAGCGGAGAGGAGGGTGGAGGGGTGGGTGGGGAGACGGACTGGGAAGGAGTCGGTGGAGGAGGAGACGAAGGTGGGAAAACGTCGAGAGGTGTGGAAGGAACGGAGATATCAGAATAAAGAGAAGAGGGAGGAGAGAAATAGGAAGCATTTTCGAAAAAAGTCACATCCGCGGAGACAAACTGCTTGCGGAGAAGGGGGTCAAAACAGCAATAGCCTTTTTGAGTGGTAGAGTACCCCAAAAAGACACACTTGGTGGAACGGGGGGAAAGCTTGTCGCGGGTAGCGGAGGGAGCGTGAACAAAGGCCGTACAGCCAAAGACACGGAGAGGAAGAGGAAAAGGTTCCTGGTGGTGGTAGAGAAGGGAGAAGGGAATCTGGCCGTGGAGAACCGTGGAGGGAAGGCGATTGATGAGATAGCAGGCGAGGAGCACAGCGTAGCCCCAGTAGGAGCGAGGGGCGTGCATCTGCATCATGAGAGTACGAGCAACATCAAGTAGGTGATGGTTTTTACGCTCCGCCACCCCATTCTGCTGGGAGGTGTAAACACAAGTCGTTTGATGAAGGAGGCCATGTTGGTGAAAGAACGCGGAGAACTCATGAGTCAGATATTCCTTGGCATTATCAGAACGTAAGACTTTAATAGAAATAACAAATTGAGTCTTAATCATAAAGTAAAATGATTGCCAAACAGAAAATAGTTCAGAGCAATCTTTTAACAGATACACCCAGGTACATCGAGAAAAATCATCGATAAAAGTGACAAAATAGGAACTGCCCCGACCAACTGTGAGGGTAGGAGCAGGACCCCATACATCAGAATGAATAAGATCAAATATACGAGAGGAGCCACGGCCTTGCTTCGGTGGGAAGGAGGAGCGATGATGTTTGCCAAGCTGACACGCATCACAGTTGAGCGGAGAACTGGTAGGAGGTAAGTGGGGCAGAAGCTGGCTAAGAAGCCGAGGAGGAGGATGTCCAAGACGAAGATGCCACTGAAGGAGATCGGTGGAGGAGGAGTAGGCAGATAGAGCGGAAACATCGTCGAGGAAGTAGAGGCTGCTGCTCTCAGTCCCAGTAGCAATCGTCCGCTGGGTCCTCGGGTCCTGAAAAGAACAAGTAGTGGGAGTGAATAAGACGGAGCACTGAAGTTGCCGGCATAAAGTAACTGATAACAAATTGCACGGGAACTTCGGGACATAGAGGGTATCCTCCAAGCAAAGCGACGGGGTGAGTTGAACCATGCCCGTCCCATGAACCGGGGACGGGGAACCATCCGCCACACGAACCGGGGGTAAGCGGTCATGGGTATCAAGACGGGATAAGCAATGAGGGTTGCCCGTCATATGATTTGTGGCACCGGAGTCAATCAGCCATTTACCTTGGGTAACGACGTGGGCACTACCTGACGTCGTGGCCACAGAGGCAGACGGCCGAGAAGAGGCGGAGGCCGAAGAAGGAGCATCACCGGAAGGGCGAAGATCAGGATGTTTCTGCCAGCAGCTGTCAACAGTATGACCACAGTGAGAGCAGAGGAACCGGGATGAACCCTGTCCGCTAGAGGAGCCGCGGCTACTAGGGCCCCCCCTCTGAGCTTGGTGAGAAAAGGAGTCCTGGGAAGGGGGGAGGCCAACAGAGGTCGTTGGAGTAGCGAAGTAACAGCGGTAATGCGAGCCGCAGTGGCATCCAAAGTAGGAGATTCCGCCTCACCCAAGATCTGTTGGCGGATCATATCATAAGAGTCGGGAAGACGAAGAAGATAACAAACAACCAGGAGTTCCTGGAAGTGTTTGTGCTGGTCGGCCAAGTCCGTGGAGAAGGGGCAATTCTGGAGGATTTCAGCACCAAGAGCCTGAACCTACTGATAAGCCGCAGCCGGGGACATGGAATGGCGGGCGAAGAGGTCCGCATAGAGAGTATAAATGTGGGACGTCTGGCCCCCCTTAGAATAGAGAGCAGCGAGGTGAAGCCAGGCAGCCTTGACCGTCTCATCATGGCGAATGATGGGAAGGCACTCATCAGAAAGGCTGTTGGCCAGCCAGGTGCGGACAAGAGCATCACTCGCATCCCAGTTATCAAACTCAGGAGAGGTGCGAGGAGGAGGGTCATCGGTGAGGTGATGACGCTTGCGTTGAGAACGAAAGAGAAAGGTGAAAGAAACGCTCCAATCGGGATAGTTGAAGCCAACAAGCTTGGAAAGGGTGCCAAGGTTGCCCGAAGGAGGAGGAGGAGAAGGAGCTGCAGGAGTAGTGGTGAGACCGGAGGTAGTCATAGAACCCGGCAAGAAGACCGTAGCGGTTAGAAAACAGAAGAAGTCGCGCGAACAGTAGCGGCTAGAAAGAGGTCAAAGGCACAACGGGGAAGAGGTCGCGCGGACTGAAAAGGCCGAGCGAACAGAAGAGAGGAGAAGAGCAGGTGACCGCGACCAAGATGCGGGTGAGAAAGGAACAACCCGCACGGTCAGGCAGATCACAGCAGCAAACCGCGAGTATAGGGACAAGCGGATATGGGAAAAGCAGAAGTGGACAGGGAGAAGAAGTCCGCAGCGGGTAGAGACAAGTCACGCGGACAGAGACAGGCCGCAAAGACTAGGAAGGCGGAGAGGCAAAAAAGAGCAAGGAGCGCGACGACAAGGAAATAGGTCGCTGCGATGAATAGCAGTAGGAGAAGAGAACCAAGAAGAAGCAAGCTGCGCGAACAGGGCAGCGGACAGAAACAAGTCGCTCGAACAGGGTAGCGGACAGAAGAGAAGGCAAGCCGCGAGACAGGTCGCAGAAAGCGGAAAACAAGCCGCGAACAACAGAGAGCGCACAGAATAAGGAGGAAATGACCGTATCCTCTGATACCATGTTAGAAAGTAGCGAAAAAGAGAGAACAAGCGGATAAACTTTTGAATAATCGAAATTTTATTATCCAAAAAAGATATCATTTACAAAGGTATGGCCTCCCTTATATAAAATGGAGGAGATAAGAAAGAGAGTATACAAACAATGTGGGACTAAACATTTACAGTACTGAGCGGCTAGAATAAAGGTGACCGCACAGGCCGCGTGGTTAGATAGATGGGTTAATCGCTCGGCAACACCAGCAGGATAGAACAGGCCGCAATGGTAGACCGCCAAACCGCTCGGTCAACAAACCGCTGGATCAGACCGCTAAGCCGTCCGGTCAACAAACCGCTGGATCAGACCGCTAAGCCGCCCGGTCTAATACTTCAACAGACACTATGGAGCAAACTGCAATAAGAAGAGCCTCAGATCAGCAAATGAACATGTGTCTGGTGTAGGGAGCGCACTCAATTGATGAGTATTTACATGTGTTTGTCACGATAAGGCGTTATGCATAATTTGTGTTGGAGGATGAGACGACTAAGGTCAATAGATTTTATTGTTGGGCCCATTACCCACAATGTTCCCTAGATTTGATTTGAAGAGGCATCTCCATCAACACTAAGTGCATAGTTGTATTTGATGTTGTTTAGGCTCATCATGTGTATGTTGTTCCATGGAACAAGTCTAGACAGATTGTCTAAGTGATGTGACAGGTGGTCACAAAGTGAAGATGCTGGAAAGACAGGAATTTGCCTAGGTCCATAGGCTTTAAGTGAGGTAAGCTCGCCCAATGCCTGAATTCAAAGAGCAATTAAAAATGCAGCTAAGTCCATAGGCGTTGAGTGGAGCAAGCTCACTCAACACCAGAGGTAAGGAAGAATGTTGGAAAGCTAAAAAGTGGCTAAGTCCACAGACGTTGAGTGAAGTCAACTCACTTAACGCCATACAGCAAAAAGTTGTGAGATAGGCTAAAGTATTAAAAGTCTAAGTATAAATGGGCAGAAATATGGCTAAGTAGTTTGGCGTTGAGTGATAAAGACACACTCAACGCCATACAGCAAAAAGTTGTTCATCGAGCTGAGCTCATCATTCGTCAAACTAAGCTCAGAGTTTGAGAATCTGAGTTAGTCAAACTAAGTTCAATATTCGTCGAACCGGGATGAACAGTATGACCACAGTGAGAGCAGAGGAACCGGGATGAACCCTGTCCGCTAGAGGAGCCGCGGCTACTAGGGCCCCCCCTCTGAGCTTGGTGAGAAAAGGAGTCCTGGGAAGGGGGGGAGGCCAACAGAGGCCGTTGGAGTAGCGAAGTAACAGCGGTAATGCGAGCCGCAGTGGCATCCAAAGTAGGAGATTCCGCCTCACCCAAGATCTGTTGGCGGATCATATCATAAGAGTCGGGAAGACGAAGAAGATAACAAACAACCAGGAGTTCCTGGAAGTGTTTGTGCTGGTCGGCCAAGTCCGTGGAGAAGGGGCGATTCTGGAGGATTTCAGCACCAAGAGCCTGAACCTGCTGATAAGCCGCAGCCGGGGACATGGAAGGGCGGGCGAAGAGGTCCGCATAGAGAGTATAAATGCGGGACGTCTGGCCCCCCTTAGAATAGAGAGCAGCGAGGTGAAGCCAGGCGGCCTTGACCGTCTCATCATGGCGAATGACGGGAAGGCACTCATCAGAAAGGTTGTTGGCCAGCCAGGTGCGGACAAGAGCATCACTCGCATCCCAGTCATCAAACTCAGGAGAGGTGCGAGGAGGAGGGTCATCGGTGAGGTGATGACGCTTGCGTTGAGAACGAAAGAGAAAGGTGAAAGAAACGCTCCAATCGGGATAGTTGGAGCCAACAAGCTTGGAAAGGGTGCCAAGGTTGCCCGAAGGAGGAGGAGGAGAAGGAGCTGCAGGAGTAGTGGTGAGACCGGAGGTAGTCATAGAACCCGGCAAGAAGACCGTAGCGGTTAGAAAACAGAAGAAGTCGCGCGAACAGTAGCGGCTAGAAAGAGGTCAAAGGCACAACGGGGAAGAGGTCGCGCGGACTAAAAAGGCCGAGCGAACAGAAGAGAGGAGAAGAGCAGGTGACCGCGACCAAGATGCGGGTGAGAAAGGAACAACCCGCACGGTCAGGCAGATCACAGCAGCAAACCGCGAGTATAGGGACAAGCGGATATGGGAAAAGCAGAAGTGGACAGGGAGAAGAAGTCCGCAGCGGGTAGAGACAAGTCACGCGGACAGAGACAGGCCGCAAAGACTAGGAAGGCGGAGAGGCAAAAAAGAGCAAGGAGCGCGGCGACAAGGAAACAGGTCGCTGCGACGAATAGCAGTAGGAGAAGAGAACCAAGAAGAAGCAAGCCGCGCGAACAGGGCAGCGGACAGAAACAAGTCGCTCGAACAGGGTAGCGGACAGAAGAGAAGGCAAGCCGCGAGACAGGTCGCAGAAAGCGGAAAACAAGCCGCGAACAACAGAGAGCGCACAAAATAAGGAGGAAATGACTGTATCCTCTGATACCATGTTAGAAAGTAGCGAAAAAGAGAGAACAAGCGGATAAACTTTTGAATAATCGAAATTTTATTATCCAAAAAAGATATCATTTACAAAGGTATGGCCTCCCTTATATAAAATGGAGGAGATAAGAAAGAGAGTATACAAACAATGTGGGACTAAACATTTACAGTACTGAGCGGCTAGAATAAAGGTGACCGCACAGGCCGCACGGTTAGACAGATGGGTTAATCGCTCGGCAACACCAGCAGGATAGAACAGGCCGCAATGGTAGACCGCCAAACCGCTCGGTCAACAAACCGCTGGATCAGACCGCTAAGCCGTCCGGTCAACAAACCGCTGGATCAGACCGCTAAGCCGCCCGGTCTAATACTTCAACAGACACTATGGAGCAAACTGCAATAAGAAGAGCCTCAAATCAGCAAATGAACATGTGTCTGGTGTAGGGAGCGCACTCAATTGATGAGTATTTACATGTGTTTGTCACGATAAGGCGTTATGCATAATTTGTGTTGGAGGATGAGACGACTAAGGTCAATAGATTTTATTGTTGGGCCCATTACCCACAATGTTCCCTAGATTTGATTTGAAGAGGCATCTCCATCAACACTAAGTGCATAGTTGTATTTGATGTTGTTTAGGCTCATCATGTGTATGTTGTTCCATGGAACAAGTCTAGACAGATTGTCTAAGTGATGTGACAGGTGGTCACAAAGTGAAGATGCTGGAAAGACAGGAATTTGCCTAGGTCCATAGGCTTTAAGTGAGGTAAGCTCGCCCAATGCCTGAATTCAAAGAGCAATTAAAAATGCAGCTAAGTCCATAGGCGTTGAGTGGAGCAAGCTCACTCAACACCAGAGGTAAGGAAGAATGTTGGAAAGCTAAAAAGTGGCTAAGTCCACAGACGTTGAGTGAAGTCAACTCACTTAACGCCATACAGCAAAAAGTTGTGAGATAGGCTAAAGTATTAAAAGTCTAAGTATAAATGGGCAGAAATATGGCTAAGTAGTTTGGCGTTGAGTGATAAAGACACACTCAACGCCATACAGCAAAAAGTTGTTCATCGAGCTGAGCTCATCATTCGTCAAACTAAGCTCAGAGTTTGAGAATCTGAGTTAGTCGAACTAAGTTCAATATTCGTCGAACTGAGTTCATAGTACTTCGAGCCGAGCTCATAATTCGACGAACTAAGCTCAGAGTTCGAGAATCTGAGTTAGTCAAACTAAGTTCAGAATTCGTCAAACTGAGTTCAGAGTTCGTCGAGCTGAGCTCATGGTTCATCGAACTAAGCTCATAGTTTGAGAATCTGAGGCAGAAAAATTGGCTAAGGCAAAAAGCGTTGAGTGAGGCATGCTCACTCAATGCTCTCAACGCCTAAGATGTAGAAAGTTTTTTCTAAGGCAAAAAGCATTAAGTGATGAAGACACACTCAACGCTCTCAATGCCAGAGAAGCAGGAATATTTTGTTAAGGCAAAAAACATTGAGTGAGGCTTGTTCACTCAACTCTAAGAGGCTGTAAAAAAAGCTAAGGCAAAAAGCGTTGAGTGAGGCTTGCTCACTCAACACTGTCAACGCCTAGAGACAGAAAAGTTGCCAAAATGTTTTGGCGTTGAGTATAGCTTACTCACTCAATGCCTAGATATACAGAAATCTATCTAAGTGTTTTGGCGTTGAGTGAGGCTTGCTCACTCAACGCCTATACTAATTTGGTTGATTTTTGGTTAAGTCTAGAGCTAGTGACGTCAGCAAGTCAACTAGTCAACAAGATTCAAATTAGTGGCGGGATGGTTATAGTACGCAACAATTGTGGTCACAGACCTACTGTATAATAGTTAGCATTAAAGCAAGGTTGTTGCAGCCATTAAATGAGTGGGGCCCACTGCTCAAAGGGCCGTTGGGACATTATCGATAAAAGAAAAGACTTTTACAGAGAAAGATAATGCTCTGGATCATTATAGTCGTTCTTCTTCACCGTCATTGTTGTTGTGCTGAAGAACGGGAAGCTCAAGTCATCAAGACTAAGAGTAAGAAAAGTTATTTGTAGTCTTCATCATCGACTACAGCAAGATCAAACATTTTCTCTGAAGAAAAGGAGGCAGTCAAGGTCTAACCCTAGTTGTCAGATCTGGGATCTAGAGCAAGTTAGCTTGTGTCATTTTCATCTGCACCAGCAAGTTCAGAAAGTTCTCATTCTGAGGAAGAAGGAGCAGCAGGTCCCACCTAGCTGCAAGTAATCTGAAGCTATTTGAAGATAGTTGGTGGCATTCTCATCTACACTAGTAAGGTCTGAAATTTCTCAGAAGGAGGTTGAGTTGAGCTTAACTCAGCTCAGGAAGCAGCCAAGGGATGACCCTTACTACAGGTCCTTCATAGTTCTAGCTATACAAGCAATAACCTAAAGATCTTTATCTAGAAGCTGTAAAGAGAAGAAATATTAAAGAAGCAGAGATCTTAAAGAAGGCTCAGGGGTCTATTCCTCAGGAGTGAAAGTTAGGGCTGAATCACCTTAGCCTAGGAAAGAGAGAAGGGCAGAACAGGGTTCTGCAAGTTACTTCCAGCACAAGCATACTTGTTGATGTGAAGAAGATGAGCTGAGAAACCTTCAGCTCAGTTTACAGCTAGTTGTGCTGCAGCTACTTCACAGTTACAGCAGGAAATATCCCTGGTGCTATGAAGAAGAAGTTTAGGCTGAACTTCAGGTTCAGTTCAGAGAAGGGCAGAACATTGTTCTACAAGTCACTTCCAGCTCAAGTAAATATATATACTTGTTGTTGTGGAAGTAGTTAGGACTAAATAATTCTTAGTTCAATAAAGGTGGACTCAGGAAATAAATTCATATGGTCATAGTTGGGCTGAGTCTATCTCAGTCAAGAAGCTTGACACAGAGATACATCTCTTGTGTCAAGAGTAACCACATAACCCACTTCCATCCTGTAAGATCCTTTTGGATCTGAGCTGTAGGATCCCTGGTGGATCTGAGGTAGGGCTATCCTCCCAGCCTGAGTGTAGGGCCTTTAGCCTGAGGTAGGTGATCTGCTGATCTTTTAGTTGTAGGCCCTTGTGGCTGAGTTGTAAGTCTTGGAGGAAACTGAGAGATCCCGAGGGATTTGAGGTGTAAGCTCTTTGGAGCAGATTTTGAAGAAGTGCCTAGTCCAACAGGATAGTTGGATATGTGGGAGGGAAAGTGGATGTACCCTTGTTAGGGGAACCACTATAAATCTGTGTGTGCTTTGCTGTGTTGTTTTCTTTGTGCCGGTTGAATGTCTTGAAAGCAGAATTTAATCAACTAATAAAGCATACAACACAAGAAAAATAAAAGATAGTCACTAAGGAGTAAGAAACTTATTCACCCCCCTCTAGGTGATTTAGTTATCCTTGAAATAAAAACTTTCATTTATAACGGCCTGCGTGATGATTTATGACTTTTATTGGTAGTACTGAGGTTATTGGGATTCCGAACATTGGTGGAGTCGGCTAGATCATTGGAAGTAGAGTTGGTAAATGTCCACTAGTCGCCAATATCGAACTCAGCAGTTTCTACAAAGTCTGAATACCGTAGGATGTGGCATAAGAGGTCTAGAACATATACTGGTCAAACTTCATATGCTTGTCATACTTGTGGCAAGTCAGGACACCTTGCCCGTGATTATCGTGTTGTTGTGCCAAAGACAAAGAAAGATAAGTCAGTGAAAGTGAAGGGATAGATCTAACTTTACTCTAGAGATGGGTGAATAAAGTATTTTAAAAACTTTAGTTTATTTTTTATAGCAGTTGTATAAATAGTGATATATATATGTATAGATAATAATCACAACACACAAATAAAAAGAAACAATCATAGACGACACAAGGATTTTATAGTAGTTCCCCAATAAATCTTGGTATGTCTACTCTTCTACCACCCTGGTAGGAATTCACTATAGATTTTTGATCAGGTGTCCTATTACCAGAAGATCTATTTTCTATGGGAGATCTATCAACCCTTTGGGCTTTTGATCAGGTACCCAAAAAACCAAAACCAAGTCTTTTGATCAGGTGACTTGTGAACCAAGAGTTAACTTTTGAAGGGAGTTAGAACCTTGTACACAGTTTAGGAATAAACTAAAAGAGTTGATGTTGTCTTCTCTGTCAAGAATATCTGAGAAAACATGGTGGATGATGTTGCAAAAATATCCTCCTGATTTGAATAGAAATTGTGATCAAGGGAGGAGACTTTTCTTCAGGGTGTAGGCCCTCTTATATGTTGTTACTCTCTAGTAGATGTTTGAGACAGATATGTATTTAGATGTCTTAAAGAGAGTCTGAAGCAGAATGAAAGTATATCTCTGTATCTCTATGTATCAAAATCTTGTTAACCAGCAATCTTCTATATATATATATATATATATATATATTGTCAGGGAAAAATTCAATATTTGAAATAAACGATTCTGAAACGCCTGAAGAATCCCTTGAGAATTTGTAACTGTCTTGGAAGTAATTAGATTTAAAACTCTGTGATAAATCCATATTTAATGCTGCCTTAAATGGCTATATTCGTTATAATATTTAGCATTAAATATCAGAGTTTCAGTTATCAAACATTTGAAATCATTCTACCTTCTGTTAATATATAAACTGTCTGATTAGTCGAACTCAACAAGTATTTCATCGAACTGAGCTTGGCTTTCGTCGAACTGAGCTTTCACGGTCTGAACTTCTATTTCGTCGAGCTGAGCTCTGAGTTTGTCGAACTGAGCTCAGAGTTCGTCGAACTAAGCTCAGATTTTGAGATCTGAGTTAATCGAACTAAGTCCTGAGTTCGTCGACCTGAGTTCTGAGTTCGTCGAACTGAGCATCTTTGGAATTCCTTCTGAAATAATTCTAGAAATAAAATATGACCCTAGTTCTATACAACTTGGGTCAAAATAAAAATTCTAATCAACGAATAGTAATCATAGCCCAAAACAGTAATAAGGAGTTCCAACAGTCAGGTGAAGTGGCAGGGTGAGTTCCACTTACTTGTTATACGTGTGGCAAGATAGGACATATAGCTCGTAATTGTTGGGGTGTGCTTCCAAAGACAAAGGAAAAGGCAGGAGGCCATAAGCAAAGGGACGAGATGACAGGTACAGTTTAATTTATAGCTTTTATACCTATGACTTGATTAGTTACTGGTATATGACTTGTGTATGTTAGGCTTTATTCTACTCTTGGTTGTACAGAGCATTGTTCGTTGCAAGGCTTCTCGCTCCTTAATATTTAAGATTTTCGTGTGGTTCGTCCTAGTGCTTCCCGTTGTATCGTTTATGGGCATACAAACCAAACAGAAACCTTATCATTAAAGAACGTTGGTGGTTTGATCTTAGGCATGGACTGGCTCTTGGGGCAGCATGCATAGGTAGGCTACAACCTTAAGGGGTCACACTGGGGCAAAACACTGAACGCGAGACTAAGTTAGCAGTTCTTGAGGGGGGGGAGTAGTTATTAACTCTAATGGAGACTAAGAATCCTAAGCCTGGGTTGGTCGGTGTTTTGATGGTGTCAGAATTTGGCGATGTATTCCCTGATGACCTCCATGGAGCTCCACGTCAACGTGAGATTGATTTCACCATCGAGTTGGTGTCCGGTGCCAAACCCATGTCACGGTCTCCTTACCGTTTAGCAACAAGGGAAATGACAGAGTTGAAAGCGCAGCTTCAAGAATTGATAGAGCAGGGGTGTGTGCGTCCAAGTACGTCACCTTAGAGCACCCCAGTCCTCTTCGTGGCAAAGAAGGACGGAAGTATACAACTTTGTATCAATTATCGGGAACTGAGCAAGTTAAAAGAGAAGAACAAGTACCTGATTCTGATAATCGACGGTGTATTCTAAGCTGGATTTGAAGTCTTGTTATTATCAGCTAAGAATCAGGGAAAGTGATATTCCCAAGACGACGTTCAATACACGTTATGGGCATTACGAGTTTACGATCATGCATTTTGGGCTGACTAATGCGCCATCCGTGTTCCTGGACTTGATGAACCAGACATTCGAGGAATATTTGGATCAGTTCGTGATAGTGTTCAGCGATGATATCCTCGTGTACTCCTAGTCCGAGTTGGATCATGCAGAACATTTACAGATTGTTCTGAAGATTTTAAGAAGCATCTAGCTTTATGCCAAGTTCTCGAAGTGTGAGTTCTGCCTTTCCTCAATAGCGTTCCTTGGTCATATTGTAAGTGGTGAGGGAATCGCAGTGGATTCGGCGAAGATTGTTGTTATATGGGAGTGGCATGTATTGTCTTCGGTGTCGGAAGTCCGGAGTTTTTTGGGGCTTGTCGGCTATTACAGGCGCTTAGTGGAGAACTTCTCACTGATAGCACTGCCCCTCACTACTCTGACAAGGAAGGATCAAAAGTTTGTTTGGTCGCCGGAGTGCGCACAAGTTTTCGAGGAACTAAAGTGTCATTTTACCACGACGCCTATTTTTTGTTCGCCATGTGGATCGGAGGGCTTTGATGTTTACAGTTGCGCCTTAGGGAGTGGTTCAGGCTGTGTTCTGCTTCAGCACGGGAAGGTGATAGCCTATGGGTCGCGTTAGTTGAAGGTGCATGAGAGGAATTACCCGGTCCATGATTTGGAGTTGGTGGCTGTGGTATTCTCTCTCAAGCTTTGAAGGCATTATCTGTATGAGGTTAAGGTCGATATCTATTCAGATCACAAGAGCCTGAAGTATCTGATAGATCATAAGGACCTGAACATGCGTCAACGAAGGTGGATGTAGTTCCTTGGGGATTATACCTGCAAGATTTATTATATTCCCGGGAAGGGGAATGTTGTAGCAGATGCTTTGAGCCGTAGGAGCCCTGCACGGTCCAACTGGTTATAGATGCACAACGAGAGGCTTATTCGGGATTTGGAGGCTTTGGATATCTCTTGTGTTGACAAGAGGTCTAGTACAAACGCATGTTTGAGTTGGACGGAGATTCAATACGACTTGGCTGTTCGGATTCGGTAGGCTTTGGAGTTGGTTGACAGCATGAAGCGGTTCATGACTGAGGCTTTGGATTGGTCAAATGCCCAATTTACTGTCGATGATGAGTTATTATGGAAGGACAGTCGTTTGTGCATGCCGAGGGTGGGTAAACTACGGGAGGAATTGATGTATGAGGCTCATCGTACTAAGTACTCGATTCACCCATGGAGCATAAAGATGTACAAAGATATGAAAAAATTATTCTGGTGACCAGTACTAAAGAAGGACATAGCACTTTATGTGGCGAAGTGTCAAATGTGCGCCTTGGTGAAGGCGGGGTGATAGAAGCCCGGATGATTCTTAAAGTCTTTGCCTATACCAGAGTGGATGTTCGACGATATACACATGGAATTCATGCATGGTTTGTTCAGATCGTAAAAGGGAAACGACGACATCTGGGTGGTCGTTGATCATCTGACGAAAGTCTCGTACTTCATCCCAAATAGGAAAGACGATTCAGTTGGGAAACTGGCAAAGTTGTATGTAGAAAGCATTGTACGACTGCACGGTGTGCCCCGTAACATCATGGGTGACCAAGATGGGCGCTCCACGTCCAATGACTGGAGGTTAGTGCATCAACTGTTGGGCACCAAGGTAAAGTTCAGTACAGTCTTTCATCCGCAGATGGATGGTCAGTTGAGAGGGTCAATAGGGCAATGGAGGACATGCTTCGCATGTGTGCCCTGGATTTCGGTCAGAGGTGGGAAGATCACCTGTATATGATTGAGTTTGCTTATAATAACAGCCGCCAAGTGAGCATTCAAATGATACCCTTTGAGGTCCTATACGGTAGGAAGTGTTGTACTCTGTTGTCTTGGTTGGAGATGGGTGAATCAAAGCTGTATAAGCGGAAGGAAGTCGAAGATGGGACTTCGATTGTGTGAACAATCGGTGAGCGGTTGTTAGTTGCTCAGGATAGGCAGGCTAAGTATTATAGCGCCAAGCACAAGAACATTAAGTTCGTCGTAGGCGATTTGGTATATTTGAAAATTAAGCCTTTCAAGGGTGTCTCAAGAGTTCGACGCTTGAAAAAGCTGAGTTTGAGATGTCTTGGGCCGTGTGAGATACTAGAGCTTGTTGGATAAGCTGCCTGTCGGTTGAGGATATCAATGGAATTGAGTGGCCTACACGATGTATTCCACATATCGGTGTGATGAAAGGCGATGCAAGATCCTACGCAAGTGATTGCTATAGATCAAGTACCGGTTGATAGTGGGTTGACAACGAGGATCAAGCCCATTCGAACTGAGGATGTAGAATTCAAAAGACCACGTAATATAGAGATCAAGATGGTCAAGGTCCGATGGGACAACCGTGGTCAAGAGGAGCTTTCATGGGAGCGGGATCAAACCATGAAGTCGGAGTTCCCCGAGTTATTCAATTAAGGTACACAGTTTAAAGTTGATTTAATTCCTTAATTTCCTGTATAACTTAATTTCGGGACGAAATTCTTTAAGTGAGGGAGATTTGTAACGCCGCAAATTCCTTAAGGTAAGAAATGGTCCTCTGGAGGTTATCGCCAGGCGGTAACTAGTTACCGCGTGGCGGTAGCTCTAGGGTTAGTGTCGACAGTGTCGAGAGCGTTGAGTCGACTCAACTTACCGCGTGGTGAAAAGTTGTTAAAGCGCGGTGGTAACAGAGAATTATACTAGCAGAGTTCTCGGGAAGCTAACGCTCGACGACAGTATTACCGCTGGCGATAGCTAGGACAATTTAATTGCTAAAGTTCTCGGGATTCTACCGCGCGACGGTAGCTGTTATCGCCAGCGATAGGGGCAGGTGTCGTGTCGTAACCGACGTCGACTACCGCTCGGCGTTAACATCCTATCACACGGTGTTAGTGTATCTGTAATGGAGCGACCACGTGTCGGCCTATGATTGGAGGGTTTGGGTGGTTGCGCTCGAAACGAGGCATTGAATTAAGGTATCGTGCGGCGATAGCTTTATATATAACCCTGGTTTGGTTGTTTTCACTTCATTTCTTTTAGAGTTGAGGGCATGACCTGGATTTCTTAGAGGAGGAGCAGCACTGCTGGAAGGGAGATCTCACCGTCATTGAAGTTCTGATGCTCTGATTCGCAAGTCGAGTCCGGATCTATGGAGGCAAGATTGTTGTTGTCACGTTCATCTGTCTAGATCTTTGGCATGGCACCGAATAAAGCGCAAAAAGTAATGATTCTCTACTTGGACATGTGAAGTCCTCTTCCTTTTGTATAGGAAACCCTCTCCTGTAAGTGTGCGGTGAGAGTGAGGTTTTCCTTCGGGTAGATACGGTATATCTCCGTAGTTTTGCATATAGAGTTCGGGATCAAAGTACGAACATAGACATGGTGTGTGAAGCCCATCCGGACAGGTTGGTCTGGATTAGTGATGTTTTTCATTATATTTGTATTGGCCGAAGAAGACTCTATGATGATTGTTTTTCGTATTTCTACGCGGTAGATTGCAGCAGAGAACCTTGGGGACTAACTCCAAGGAGCACCCGAAAAACTGGGTGGAATCGTATTTCTTGCAGGTACCGCGCGACGGTAGTTCTACCACCGGCGATAGCTTCTAGTAAGCTATTTATTGTTTGTGAAGCCTATCTCTGAGAGACCTGGGGGCTATATTTGATTGAATGTGAGCGTATATTGCTCAGTTTTGGTAGCCATGTGTGCTAGCCAAGGATCCTTACATAGTTATGGATAATGCGGAGAAGGGAAAGGGGATGCTGGCCCGCATCAGGCATGCGAGCCAGACGATTTGAGCACGGTACATGGCTGAACTGTACCCTCCCCTATGCCGTTCGACTTGGAGTGGTCACGTGTACATCACATGACTTGGAGTAGTATTAGGGCGTTGTTTCTGGCCTTGGCCCTTGTGAGACTAAAAGTTCAAACGTTATTGACCATCACAGAGAACGGTGGTGCGACCCTTGAGGTCGGGTGCACCAAGAATGTGCCCTCAGCACGGTGCGTTGTGCGTTTGTGCCAACTGTTGGGTACAATTGGTCAAATGTACCTGATTTGAAGAAGGCTCACCTAACTCAATGATATACATCATAGTGTATTTGATGTTTGTTTGAGTTACTTGTGCAGGTTAGGAATACACTGGACTGAAGCTAAAAATTTCTAAGTCCATGTGTCGACACCCAGAGGGAAAGTGTCGACACTTGAGAAAGCTTGTGTCGACACCCAGACAAGCAGTGTCGACACTTGGAGTCATTGTGTCGACACCTGGGAAGAAGAGTCGACACCAGACAGAAAGTGTCGACACTTGGAGCTGTGTCGACACTCAGTGTAGAAGAATGCAGAAAAGCTGTGTCGACACTTAGCAGAAGTGTCGACACCTAGAAGAGCTGTGTCTACACAAGAAAGTGTCGACACTTGGAGCTGTGTCGACACTCAGCAAAAGTCTGCAGAGTCTAAGTAAAAGTGTCGACACTCAACACAATGTGTCGACACTATGCTGAAGAGTCAGTATTTGAAGTAAGTGTCGACACTCAACACAATGTGTCGACACTATGCTGAAGAGTCAGTATTTGAAGAAAGTGTCGACACTCAGCACAATGTGTCGACACACAACCAGAAGAGTCAACACTTGAAGAAAGTGTCGACACCCAGCACAATGTGTCGACACTTAATTGAAGACTCTACACTTGAAGAAAGTGTCGACACAAGGAGCTGTGTCGACACTTAGCAAAGAACAGAAAAGTTACAAAATATTCTAAGTACAAGTGTCGACACTAAAGGAATGTGTCGACACTCAGCTGAAGAAACAAAAGTGAAGACTTGTGTCGACACCAAGAAGCAGTGTCGACACTTGACAGTTTCAACACGTGAAGATGTGTCGACACAAAGGAGATGTGTCGACACTTAGAAGAATACAGTTAAAGAATGAAGTACAAGTATTTGTGTCGACACTCAATTTCAGTGTCGACACATGCAGAAGAATCTGTGTCGAGACATACAAGGAATTGTGTCGACACCTTGTAGACTTGTGTCGACACTTACACAACATGTGTCGACACTTGGCCTATAAGTGTCGACACTTAAGAACAGAAAGTCTCGACACTATTTGACAGTTAGAGAATTTCAAGAAGTGACTGGTTGACATGACAGCTGCCGATCCAGCCGGTCTACAGCAACTGTCAGAGAAATCAGAAGTCTGTTATGAACCGGATCAGCCGGTTACCATGAAGGAAGCCTATAAATAGGCACCCATTGTTTACAGAAATGGTGTGTGAAGGATTGTTGTTGTTACAACTTGTGAGAATATTCTAAGTAGTTGATCAGATTAAATCAAGAAGTGATACACAGAGGATCAACACAAGAAGGTCTGTCAGTTCAACTGCAGATCTAAGAAGTTGGAGAGAGAGAGCTCCAACCAAGAATTCAGTCTTTGGAACTAAGGCTGAGAAGAAGAATTCAGAGTCATCTGAATTTCAAGAAGCAGAGGTCAAGGAACAACTGCAGAAGATTCAGACTAATTCAGTTCTAATCAAGAAGCTTTGAAGGAAGCTAAGTCAGTTTGGATCTAACTGAGTTCTTCCAAGAACTCTTCAAGAATCTCTCAACTCCTCTCTTATTTTCTGAGTTGTAGAGTTAGCTATTGTACTTTCTATTTTAACTTGTAGGATCCATTGGATCTGAGAGAATTGTAAGCCTATATTATAAAGGCTGAGGGTAGGGCTTGATTGCCTGAGTGTAGGAGTTGAAGAACTCTGAGTGTAGGCCTTAATTGGCTGAGTGTAGGCCTGGGTGGCTGAGTGTAGGCCTTTTGGCTGAGTGTAAGGCTTTGGGCCTGAGGTAGGAACCTAGTTGGGTTCTGAGCTAGTGGAGAAGTTTGGCCGAATCTAGTACACTGCTAGATAGGCGAAGGGGGAAAGTGGATGTACCCAAAGATTGGGGAACCACTATAAAATCTTGTGTATTTTGTGCTGTGATTGTGCTGTGTTGTGAATTGCTGTGTTTGCTGTGAGAACTTATTCAGAAATCTGTGTTATAAACTGTTGTGCTGCCAACAAAGTTTTAAAAAGGTTTTGGTCACCTATTCACCCCCCCCCCTCTAGGTGTTTAGGTACCATATCTTTCAAGTGGTATCAGAGGGAGGTTCCTCAAAAAGGACTAACTGTCTGAGGAGATCCAGTTTGGCAGATTCAGTATAAGTCAGGAAACAGTTTCAAGAAAATCAAGAAACATGGGGTCTTCAGAGAATCACAAGGAATTGGGTTCAATGAAACTGCCCATATGCAGAAAGGAGATTTTTGGAATCTGGAAAGAAAGGGTAAGGCTGTTCATGGAGGCCTCTGACCCTAGGATCTACATCACAGTCAAAGAAGGGCCTTATGTGCCCATGAAGATTTCAGTCTTGGATGCTACACAGAGAACTCCAAAGGATTTTTCTGAGATGACCAAGGATGAGATTGTCCTAGCTACAATGGACAAAAGGGCACAGAACATCATAGTTAGTGCAATTGATGATGCCACCTTCCAGAACCTTATTCACTGTAAAACAGCAAAAGAAATGTGGGATACCCTCATTGTCTACATGGAAGGTTCTGAAGAAGTAAGACAAGATAGGAAGTCCTTGCTTAATCAAGAATATGAGAGCTTTAGGCAAGGAAGAGGAGATAGCATCACTGAATGCTACAAGAAGTTTTATAGAATTGTTAATGAACTCATGTCCTATGGAAGAGAGTTCACTAACTATGAATTAAATGATAAGTTCTTAAGGTCCCTAACCAAAGATTGGGACACTAAGATCTGTGCCATCAGAGAAATAGCAAAGTTGGGAGAAATTCCTCCTCCCACACTGTTTGGCAAGTTGTTATCTTATGAGATGCAATTGTCAGTAAGAAAAGAGGAGGAAAAGTCAACAAGGACTGAACACAGGGAAAGGACTGTTGCCTTTAAGTCAGAAGTACCTAGAAAGAACAGGACTAAGTCATCAACTCCTCCTCCAGAGGTAGTTGAATCAGAATCTGATGAGTCTGTTAGCACTAAATCTACAAGCAGTGAAAGTGATGAAGATTTTGCTGCATTCACCAGACATTTTCAGAAATTCCTTAAGAAGAAACAGTGGAGGTCCAGACCTTCATATTCCAAAGGGAAAGAAGTCCAGTATCAGGAGAAGAAGCCTTCAAAGAAGGATAAGAAAAAGACAAAGACTAGTAAGGCAACTGGGTCTAAGATAGTGTGTTACTGCTGCAATAGACAGGGTCATGTTATTGCAGATTGTCCTGAGAGAAGGAAAGAATCCAGTGACAAAAAGAAGACTCACTTCAAAGGAAAGAAGGAGAAGTCTTTTGTGGCAAAGAATGAGAAGACTCTTTCAGACATTTCTTCTTCAGACACTGAGACAGATGCTGAAGCCTACATAGGGCTATTTGCTGAAGAAGAAGAAGAGTTTATGCAGATCATGGAATCAATCTTTGAACAAGAAGACTGTCAGTGCCAAGGACTGATGACATTTACTGAAAGTACCAAAATCCTGGAGCAGCCAGGACCTAGTCAGGTACAAAGTCCAACTCAAAGTTCTGATTCCAGTTCTAGTTCTGAGTCAGATTCATCTTCATCAAGTGATGGAAGTGTTTCTGAATCTGAGGGAGATATTCATCAGCTCTTAGATGAATATAAAGTACTGTTGCAAGCCTATAAGAAAAGCAAGATTCTAGCCAAAAGTCAGGCAAAGGAGATTGCTGATCTCAAGACAACTGCAACAGATTTTGAAAAACAGTATGATCAAAAACTGAATGAAGTAGCCAGGCTGAAACACATTACAGTGATTCAGATGGGTACTATTACATTTAAGAATGATCAAATTAAGAGACTGGAGATCAATCTCCAGAAGGAAAAAGAACTTGCTGCCAGGTTTTCAAAACCTAAATCAGTATTACCATTAATTGATGAATTTGTTCATCAAAAAGGCAAAGCTGGACTAGGTTTTGTTAGACCTGCAGGGACTGTACAGTCCAAGTTCAAGTCCAAGGGCAAAGCCCCAACATTCAACAAGCCTGCTGTAGTCAAAACAGCAAAGGTTGTACCTAAGCAAAGGTACAACAAGTTTGAATGCTGGTGTTGTGGCAAGGTTGGCCACTTTGCCTTGGATTGTTGGCACAATGCCAGTGCCAAGTTGAGTAGCAAGTTACCTGGTGGAAAGCCAGCAGGTAGCTATGTCAAATTGCAAACTAACAATCACCAAGGACCCAAGTTTACTTTGGGTTCTAAGGTTCATTAATTTGTTTTGCAGGTGAATCCAAGTGGCCATACCCCAACATGGTACTTGGATAGTGGATGTTCCAGACATATGACTGGAACAAGGGGACTACTGATGGACTACATTCCAATCAAAAATGGTCCTAAAGTGACCTTTGGTGGTTCTGAAAAAGGAATCATCAAAGGGTTTGGTAACATCTCTTCAAACCTTGTTACCATTACTCAAGTGGCTTATGTTAAAGGGTTGAAACACAACCTCATTAGTATAAGTCAATTAAGTGATGTAGGGTATGACATCTCATTTGTTAAAAATGGTTGTCATATCAAGAGGTCAAGTGATCAAGAGATCATTTTGACAGGATATAGAAAGAGAAATGTCTATTGTTTAGACATTATGGTTGAGAACAATAGTTCTCCAGTTTGTCTAGTAGCTGATGAGACAGTCTCTCAATGTGTCAAATGGCACAAGAGGCTTGCTCATCTTAATTACAAGACTATTGGCAAACTCTTTAGTAAAGAGTTAGTGAGGAATGGTCCTCAAGTTAAGTGTGTCAAAGATGGCATTTGCTCAGCTTGTCAAAAGGGCAAGCAGACTAAATCCACCTTTAGAAGCTTGGACAACAAAGAATGCTGTGAGGTGTTTATACCTCTTGCATATGGATCTATTTGGTCCAATGCCAGTTCACAGCTTAGGTAGGAAGGTCTATACCTTTGTAGTTGTTGATGACTACTCAAGGTTTTCCTGGGTGTTCTTCTTAAAGCAGAAATCTGAAACACCTAGTGTCTTCTATAGTTTTGTTAAGCAAATTCAGAATGAATTGAATTGTACAGTGGTCAAAATTAGAAGTGACCATGGTACTGAGTTTCAGTCTGAAAGCATGACAAAGCTGTGTGAAGACTATGGGATATTTCAAGAATTCTCTTCACCTAGAACACCTCAGCAAAATGACATTGCTGAAAGGAAAAATAGGACCTTGATAGAGGCTGGTAGAACCCTATTAAGTGATTCATCACTGCCAGAGTATTTCTGGGCTGAAGCAGTTAACACTGCATGCCATGTGATAAATAGGGCTACCATCACTAAAAGGTTAAACAAGACCCCCTATGAAGTTGTGAAAGGCAGGAAACCAAATTTATCCTACTTTAGGATCTTTGGTTGTAAATGCTACATACTTAACAATGGAAAGTCTTACCTAACTAAGTTTGCTGCCAAGTCCCAAGAGCGAGTGTTTGTTGGGTACAACAATAATAGTAAGGCTTATAGAGTCTACAACTTGACTACACAAGTTGTAGAGGAGTCTGTGCATGTAGTTTTTGATGAGACACAACTAATTAACAATGAGTTGTCTAGTAGTATGTGCAGCCCCACAGGTCTTACTAAGAAGATGGACAAGCTAACCATAGAAGATGTACCTGCTGCAAGACAGCAAGTTGAAGAAGATGGCTTATGTCCATGGGGAGAACTACATGTACCAGGAACTGAAGAAGTACAAGGAACTCAGCATGATGAAGATGCTGTAGAAGTTCAACCAGAAGTAAGGATGCCTCCAGCCAACAGGCATCTAAGAGATCATCCAGTAGAGCTGATCATTGGAGATCCAAGACAAGGTGTTCAGACTAGGAGCAGAAATCAGAATGCTGTAGTATATTCAAGTTTTCTGTCTCAAATAGAACCAAAGAAATTTGAAGAAGCTATACAAGATCCACAGTGGACTGAAGCAATGCAGGAGGAGCTTAATCAGTTCAAAAGGTGCAAGGTTTGGGATCTGGTTCCTAAGCCTAAAGATCACAATGTTATAGGAACTAAGTGGATCTACAGAAATAAGTTAGATGAACAAGGGGTCATCATTAAGAATAAGGCAAGACTGGTTGCAAAAGGATATAGGCAAGAAGAAGGTATTGATTTTGATCAAACCTTTGCTCCAGTAGCCAGACTGGAAGCCATAAGGATGTTCTTGGCCTATGCAACCTATCAAGGATTCAAGGTATACCAAATGGATGTCAAGTCAGCATTCTTAAATGGTAATTTGAAAGAAGAAGTCTATGTGGAGCAGCCTGCAGGTTTTGTTGATCCAACTTTACCTCATTATGTGTATAGACTTAGGAAAGCATTATATGGGTTAAAACAAGCACCTAGAGCTTGGTATGAAACCCTATCTAGTTTCCTATTGAGAACAAGTTCTCAAGGGGGAAAATAGATAAGACTCTATTCCTTAGGGAATCTAGAGGCAAAGTCATACTTGTCCAAATATATGTAGATGACATTATATTTGGGTCTACTGAAAGTAGCCTTTGCAAAAAGTTTGCAAAGCTTATGCAAAGTCAATTTGAGATGAGTAGTATGGGAGAACTGAAGTTTTTCTTGGGTCTCCAAGTTAAACAGACTGGAAGTGGTCTATCCATATGTCAGTCCAAGTTCACCCTAGAACTCATAAGGAAGTATGGTATGGATTCATCCAGTACCATGAAGACTCCTATGGGGTCAAGTATGTCTCTAAGCAAGGATGATGCAGGGAAACCTGTAGATGAAACCTTGTATAGAGGGATAGTTGGCTCCCTACTATACTTGACTGCAAGTAGGCCTGACATTATGTATGCTACATGTGTTTGTGCCAGGTATCAAGCCTGCCCTAAAGAGTCTCATATGACTGCAGTCAAAAGAATTTTGAGATATCTAAAGGGCACACCCTATCTAGGCCTCTGGTACCCTAGGAATGGAGATTTTGATCTAACAGGCTATTCAGATGCAGACTTTGCAGGATGCAAAGAAGATAGAAAGAGCACTACTGGATCCTGTCAATTCCTAGGTGGGAGACTCATTTCATGGAGTAGTAAGAAGCAAACCAGTGTGGCTATTTTCACAGCTGAGTCAGAATATGTAGCTGCAGGAAGTTGTTGTGCTCAACTTCTGTGGATTCAACATCAGTTAGAAGACTATGGATTTCAGGTAAGTAGAACTCCACTTTACTGTGATTCTACTAGTGCTATTTCAATAGCTAACAATCCTGTATCACATAGTAGAACTAAACATATTGAGATTAAATATCACTTTCTTAGGGAGCATGTAGAAAGAAATGATATTGCACTTGAATATGTTAGAACTGATAATCAGATAGCTGATATGTTCACTAAGCCCTTAGAAGAAGCTAAGTTTAATAGGTTCAAAATTGAACTAGGTATGATAAACTTAGACTAAGTTTACAGAACTAAAAATTGGCTAAGTAAAAAGGTGTCGACACATAGACAAGTCTATGTCGACACAGAATAGTAAGTGTCGACACTTCAGGAAAATGGTGTCGACACATCTAGGAAGCTGGTGTCGACACTTCAGAATGTTAGTGTCGACACATGTCGAGTTGGTGTCGACACATTCAATAAGGTGTCGACACTTAAGTTTTACTCAGAATTTTCTAAGTAAAGTCTCAACTACATGTCGAGTAGTGTGGTGTCGACACTTAACCAAGTGTCGACACATAAAATCTGTTGACTAAACTTGTGTCGACACATGTGTGTCGAGACATTATAAGTCAGTGTCGACACTTATTGACAGTGTCGACACATCTTTAGTAATCCATCCCGCCTGTTCGTCTTCAAACCAGAAAGGTATAAATAGGATTCTGTCTTTGTTTGTCGACACGCTTTCAAAGTTTCGAGACCAAAACTCTTGTGTCGACATTTCTCTCTTCTCAAGACTAGATCTTCAAACCCTAATGGCTCCCAAGCTCGAGGAGAATGTTAACGAAGGGTATGAGCTCGTGCGAGGTGCTTTTGACGATGGCGATCAAGAAATCAAGTCGGTGGTAACCCTAGTCACCGATTCAGGATTGGAGTTCTTGGTTTCAGAACCAACCAAGATATGGAAGAAGGAAGTTATAGAATTTCTTACTGGAGCTTCTGTAGATGACTCAGGCTACAGAATTAAGTCAAGGGTGCATGACACCAAGGTCAAGATTTCACCCAAGTCCTTGAGAAAGGTACTTCAGCTACCTAAAGCTCAAGAAGAAGAGGAAGTGACCACATCTAAGACCAGAGAAGCACTTACCTGGTGTGGTCTTGATCCTAAGATGAAAATAGGATCAGTTTTCAACAGGAAGGGAATGAATAATCAAGGCAAATTCCTGTCTGAAGTTGTAGGCAAAGTTATACTAAGCAAACCAGGAGGACATGACAGGGTGTCAGCCTCTATGTTCAGTATTATGACCAGAATCATCTTCAACCTCAAAACAGACTGGTCTATGATTGTGTTTGAGAAAGTGAAGGAAAGTCTGAAGAAGCCCAATCTGGGCAGGATACTAAGTCTCTACCTGGCTGGATCAATTCCAGAGGTAATGAGCACTGCTGATGGAACTAAAATCAATCACATGAGGAGAATGGATTCAAGGATATTCTCTAGATGGGAAAGAGTGCTGTCCAAAGAAGTTCCAACCCCAGAAAAGCAAGTTTCAAAGAAAGACTCTCCTCCCAGGAAGAAGAGGAAGACTGCTGCTGTGACTCAGGAGTCCTCCAGCAGCTCAGGCAGTGAAGAACATGTTGTTTTCACTCCTGATAGTCCAATAGATGTGGCTGCAGAGAAGTCACCTGCTCCACAAGAGCCAGCTGAGATCCAGGGGGAGTTGCCTCACACTAGCCCCATCCCTAGGGATCCAAGCCAGGGGGAGCTTCCAGGTGTAGCAGAACCATCTACACTGGAGAGTGAGCAAGCCACCATCCTCATCCAAGAGGTACTTGTTGACCTTAATACTTTCAATTTTTCTATAATAAATTCTGATTTGTCTGATGACCATCAGCAAAATCAGCAAGCAACTCAAGAACCAGATGTTGTTCTCCAAGACACATCTGTTGTAGTTGATGAACACAGTACATCTCCTGCACAGTCACCCCCAGAATATACAATGGAAGATCTATTTCTGAATTTAGATCAAGTAGATTTTGACATGGACAAGACTGCTGCTGATGAAGAGAAGAGTGCTGCTATTGAGGGGGAGAACTTGGATGTTCAGGAAGAGCCTATAAGGCTAGACACTGAGAAGGCATAAGATGTGCAAGCTGAAAAACCATCAAGCCCTAAGGACAGGGTTGATATTGCCAGTACTTCAGATTCTGAGGAAGATGAGGCTGCACAAGCTAAAAAGAAGCAATTCTTTGTTTTCAAAAGAAGGAGTCAGAGCTATAAGAAGGCTCTACAAACTGTTGCTCAACACTCACTAGTCCAACAAGCTCCATCAACTGATTATAGTAGCTTAATGGTAGCAATGCAAGTTAAGCTAGATGAGCAAAGGAGGGCTATAGAGACATATATTGATGAAGGCCACAAGTCCCTACAATTTGATCTAGCTCAAGATATCAAATCAATAAGGTTTGAAATGAATTTGAATAAGAAGGAAATGACTGACTGCTTCCACAAGGGTGGTAATGCAGTGGTCTATCTGACATCCCATCAAGAGAAAATAAAGTCTCAAGTAGATGATATAGCACAGAAGCAAGGCTATGTGCTGGAAAATCAATTGAGAATGAATGATAATCTGACAGCTTCTCACAATGCAATAGTCACTGAACTGAAGAGTAAGTCTGCTGAACCTTCAACATCATCTGCTGCTGCCAAAGCTGAATTTGATAAAGTATTTCAGGAAGAAATTGCTGCTGTCAAGACTGCTATTAAAGATTCACAGAAGGTCATTTCTGAACAGCTTACCAAGCTTAGACCTTATTTTAAGGAAGGAATCAGGTACTTGGACAGTCAGATAAGATTCCAAAAGGATGATGTAAGAGACCATGTTGAACAAGAAGTCATAAAGGGGGAGAGGGTGTTAGTCAAAGCTAGCTCTGACCATGCCAAATGGATTTCTAATTCCATCAGAGCTACACTGGGCTATCCTCCCCTGTGTGATGATGATAATGTAGTTGAATCTGGTATTCACAGTGCATATCTTGGAGGTGAGCAACAGGAAGTAGCTCAGGTGATCTATCCACCTCCAGATTTTGACATGGTTCATGCTGATGTAAGCACAATGTATAGTCCAACTGCTGTTAAGCCTAATATTGTCCTGGAAAAGGTTGTTCAACCTATTACAGCAGCTATGCAAGAGGCTTTGGACAAAGAAGAAGAGACTAGGCTATCAAAGAAGAAGTTCAGGGAACTGGCTGAGCAAAAACCAGATTTTGAACAGTGGAGCCCTACTTCTAGGAACATCATTCTCACAGCCTGGAAAGCAGCCAAGGACAATGCACATGAGAGGAACAAGTGGTTCTCAGAAGCAGAGTGGAGGAAGCATGAAATCAGGCAGGAAGCCATTGTCCAACATAGAAGGAAGGCTAAGTTAGGAAAGCTACCTCCAACAGCTGTGGAGCCTAGCAAGTACTTTCCTAAGCCCTATCATTACTTTGAGAGGCAAAAAATCAAGGCTGAAGAACAGAAGAAGAAGGACTCCAAAGGGAAGAAGACTGCTGAAGCTGAGCCTGCTGCTGCTGCTGCTGTAAAGGCCAAAGTGCAAGCTGGAAAAGGCATAGTCATAAAAGAACCAGAGCAGAATTAGACTAAGATTAAACTGAAGAATGTTGTAATCTGTTACATCAAACATTTTGTGTAAATCATTGAAAATGTATTAACAACAATGTTTGAACAATTTTTGTTAAATAAATTTCTTGATTGTTCAGATGAATGTGTCTAATTCTTGTTTGTTCTGTAATGCTGAATGAGTATACATGTGTGCTTTATTACATGTTTAAGTTTAACTCTGTTGACATATACCTGTTTTACATCATTTTATAATTTTTAATTATGAGTGATGTATATCATTGACTAAGGGTTATGACTTCTCCAAATAGGGGGAGATTGTTGGGTACAATTGGTCAAATGTACCTGATTTGAAGAAGCCTCACCTAACTCAATGATATACATCATAGTGTATTTGATGTTTGTTTGAGTTACTTGTGCAGGTTAGGAATACACTGGACTGAAGCTAAAAATTTCTAAGTCCATGTGTCGACACCCAGAGGGAAAGTGTCGACACTTGAGAAAGCTTGTGTCGACACCCAGACAAGCAGTGTCGACACTTGGAGTCATTGTGTCGACACCTGGGAAGAAGAGTCGACACCAGACAGAAAGTGTCGACACTTGGAGCTGTGTCGACACTCAGTGTAGAAGAATGCAGAAAAGCTGTGTCGACACTTAGCAGAAGTGTCGACACCTAGAAGAGCTGTGTCTACACAAGAAAGTGTCGACACTTGGAGCTGTGTCGACACTCAGCAAAAGTCTGCAGAGTCTAAGTAAAAGTGTCGACACTCAACACAATGTGTCGACACTATGCTGAAGAGTCAGTATTTGAAGTAAGTGTCGACACTCAACACAATGTGTCGACACTATGCTGAAGAGTCAGTATTTGAAGAAAGTGTCGACACTCAGCACAATGTGTCGACACACAACCAGAAGAGTCAACACTTGAAGAAAGTGTCGACACCCAGCACAATGTGTCGACACTTAATTGAAGACTCTACACTTGAAGAAAGTGTCGACACAAGGAGCTGTGTCGACACTTAGCAAAGAACAGAAAAGTTACAAAATATTCTAAGTACAAGTGTCGACACTAAAGGAATGTGTCGACACTCAGCTGAAGAAACAAAAGTGAAGACTTGTGTCGACACCAAGAAGCAGTGTCGACACTTGACAGTTTCAACACATGAAGATGTGTCGACACAAAGGAGATGTGTCGACACTTAGAAGAATACAGTTAAAGAATGAAGTACAAGTATTTGTGTCGACACTCAATTTCAGTGTCGACACATGCAGAAGAATCTGTGTCGAGACATACAAGGAATTGTGTCGACACCTTGTAGACTTGTGTCGACACTTACACAACATGTGTCGACACTTGGCCTATAAGTGTCGACACTTAAGAACAAAAAGTCTCGACACTATCTGACAGTTAGAGAATTTCAAGAAGTGACTGGTTGACATGACAGCTGCCGATCCAGCCGGTCTACAGCAACTGTCAGAGAAATCAGAAGTCTGTTATGAACCGGATCAGCCGGTTACCATGAAGGAAGCCTATAAATAGGCACCCATTGTTTACAGAAATGGTGTGTGAAGGATTGTTGTTGTTACAACTTGTGAGAATATTCTAAGTAGTTGATCAGATTAAATCAAGAAGTGATACACAGAGGATCAACACAAGAAGGTCTGTCAGTTCAACTGCAGATCTAAGAAGTTGGAGAGAGAGAGCTCCAACCAAGAATTCAGTCTTTGGAACTAAGGCTGAGAAGAAGAATTCAGAGTCATCTGAATTTCAAGAAGCAGAGGTCAAGGAACAACTGCAGAAGATTCAGACTAATTCAGTTCTAATCAAGAAGCTTTGAAGGAAGCTAAGTCAGTTTGGATCTAACTGAGTTCTTCCAAGAACTCTTCAAGAATCTCTCAACTCCTCTCTTATTTTCTGAGTTGTAGAGTTAGCTATTGTACTTTCTATTTTAACTTGTAGGATCCATTGGATCTGAGAGAATTGTAAGCCTATATTATAAAGGCTGAGGGTAGGGCTTGATTGCCTGAGTGTAGGAGTTGAAGAACTCTGAGTGTAGGCCTTAATTGGCTGAGTGTAGGCCTGGGTGGCTGAGTGTAGGCCTTTTGGCTGAGTGTAAGGCTTTGGGCCTGAGGTAGGAACCTAGTTGGGTTCTGAGCTAGTGGAGAAGTTTGGCCGAATCTAGTACACTGCTAGATAGGCGAAGGGGGAAAGTGGATGTACCCAAAGATTGGGGAACCACTATAAAATCTTGTGTATTCTGTGCTGTGATTGTGCTGTGTTGTGAATTGCTGTGTTTGCTGTGAGAACTTATTCAGAAATCTGTGTTATAAACTGTTGTGCTGCCAACAAAGTTTTAAAAAGGTTTTGGTCACCTATTCACCCCCCCCCCCCTCTAGGTGTTTAGGTACCATATCTTTCACCAACATCTGTGGCTAACGGTGCTTAAGTTGCACTTTTTGATTGTCAAGTGTTGTTTAAGCTAATGTCTGCAGGGAAGGAGCACCACCACCCCAAGTGAGGGGTGGGGTCGTTATAATTTGGTCAGCCTTAGCTGACCGTTGCCTTGTTTTTCCACCATTCGGTGGATTGTTCTTATGCAGGAACAGGTGAGTCAGGTGGCAAGTAGCGGGCTGAAGCCTTTGATGCAGTGCTGACCCTTGAAGGCCAAAGCGAAGTATTTTCTTTTACTATTTTCATGTATGGCCGGTTTGCATGCCGAAGTATGTATAACACTTATTGTTTAAGTAAACAATTGTAAGACCATAATGTCACAACTCCTTGTGAATTTGTTCTTTCATTCCTACTTTGGGCTATAGTGGACATTCATGCTTTGTGATGAGTTCTTCCAACTTAATTTTAAAAGCTTTTATTAGAATGTTTTGTGTTAGGATTCAAAATTTTATTTTAGTATGATGGTATTAATATGTAACTCCACTGAATGTCTGTGGAATATGCCGTGGGGCCCCAACCGGACCTTCTGTTATATTTCATGTGACGGATGGGGGTGTTACACTGCCCTTCTTCTTGTCCAACTAATATAGCTGCAACTTGAGAGGTCGAAGACATAGTGTATTATAGTAGAATAGAAGGGCGTTCTTTTATAACAAACTTGCATTCATGTATGTTTGGTTGGCGTAATAGCTGTCGAGGTCTCTGAACGAAGGGGTTGAACATATCCAAAATGCGTGTTATTTTTTGTATGAGCTCAACCCTAAGCTCATTATTTTTTTGCAGGTTATTTGTTCTCTCTTGTTTGGTGTCGTAGATGAATAGTTGAAGAAAGCATGGTCTTAGGCCATCATTTGAGGTTAGGTTTCCAATGCGATGATATATGAAGCTGTGTGCCCATAAGTTATAAATTCCTTGATAAAATGGGGTTATTTTGTTGTCAAATGTTACACCCAATGACGTGAAGGAGAAAACATGATTGTACGCACGCAGATGTTGCATAAAATGTTGAACTTCCTCAGATTGGTCGGTGTAGAGATTGAGTAGTTCGGTAGGTACTAAGATTTCAGGTAGTGATATTCTTCCTTTATTACAACACATTGAGTTTGTCTCTCTTTGAAATAGTCTAGAACGATAGTGGGGACAGATTGTCGTTGAGTGTAGTTCAAAGAGCGTTTTAGTGTGCGTTGGATAGAAATTTCTAGCGAAATTACGTTGAATGTAAGTCATTGTGGTTGCATTAATATCATCCTCATCGTCTTCTTCGACACTCTCATTTTCTGTGTTAGAACTATTATTGTTGATTGGTGCATCAGCTGGGGTGAAGTATTCTCGCATTTAGTGATCATTTAGGAGTTCAAATACATGAAGAAGTGAACACACAAAGATAGTTAGTTTAGTGTACCCTGAGCAATTGTTGTAGCCCGCACTGATGTTGAACTTTCGCCTATTTCAAAAGCTAAACGCGTGTTCATAACAGTGGATGTTGTTCTTTGTTGATCTACCCGAAAATGGCGTTGTTCTCGTCTTCGGGTATTTTTGGCAGCATGTTGTTGAACAGTCATATTATTTCTCCGTATGTTGGTAGAATTGTGGTGCAATAAGCGAGTATGACTTTCTGATAGTTGTGTGATAACAAAGTAGTTACATTCATATGCATAATCTACTGTGCTGGGGGATCTTTCTAAATTTGGATAGGTAATACCTGGAGTTGGTAGATTTTGAAGGAGTTGTCGCTCGCAACTATTAGAGTTGATGTTGTCGTTGCCCACTCACCTATTTGAAAAGTTGAATGTATAGTCGCGGCGTTAGTCGTTTTTGATTCTTGCGTTTCACGACAATGGTGTTGTGCTCGTCTTCTACTGTTTCTGTCAACACGTTGTTGATCAATTATATTACTTCTTCAGACGTGAGTAGAATCACGATGCAATAAGCGTGTACGACTATCTCGTAGTTGTATGCGTGTTAATAATGTGTTGCATTCACATGATATATTCGACTGTGTGTAAGAATGTTTATACATAAGCTCAGATAGTATCAGACGTCAGTAGATTTTGAAGTAATTCTTGACTTGCAGTGTCTTTCATTGCTGATGGCGTTAATGTTCTAGAACTTGTTTATAAACTGGTACTATCAATTACTGGGCTTTGTACAAGAAGAAGACATTATTAAAACTAATAAATATGTATGGCTTATGATGATTTTATACACCAATGTGTCTAAGTATTTCTAAATTAAACATTTTGATATAAAAAATATTCAAAGCGGTATTTAAAATAAAATCTAAAATAATTATTCATGTTTTTTGTTGCAATCTTATTATGTGGATTTGAAGCCATTCGAAGATGGCACATGCGAAGGGTTTGAACTTTCTGGGAGGCCTGAAAGCATTACATCTCTAACTGAACATCATACAGAGCATTGTCTATATTACTTTATCCATAAATATCTTTCAGCATTCGTTCTCCTACATGATTCTATGTACATATGAATGCGACCATTGAGAGACAATATTGGGATAACTTGTAGCAATTCAGCTCATTTCCATTATTCGTACACACAGGAAAACCTAAAATAGATAAGAGAGTAAGATGTCTCTATACAACTTAAGAACACCCCCTCTAAGAAATCTTCAACAAACGATGGACAAAACATGAGATAAAAAATAAAGATTGAATTTCAGAAAAAAATAATAATTATGAAAAATAAAAATGACAATTATATAGGTGCAAAAATTAGGACCATCTTCCCAAAATTACATTTGAGCCAAAACATCACCACACTTTTATAGTCGTGGCAAGTATTGGTTATTGTGAATGTCCAAATCCCAGAATGGGGCAAAATGTTGCAACAACAATACTAAAGACAAACAACATCATTTACATGACACAAATTTCAACCACTGTGTTCAGATTTCCACCGCCGCCCCAACCTGGCTCGGCTCTAAGACAATATACAATACAAATTTTATTTTTGACACACATCTCATAATAAGAAAATAAATAAATCGATAATGAGGAAGAAAACAAAACGTTTTTAGCTTGCTTAATTTTCTAACGAACAAAAGTTTTATCAGATTAGTAAAATAGAGAAAACAATAGCCTTCTCAGCTTTCACTATCTGCGGATGAATAAGTTCAATCAAATATACATGCAACAACAAACATTACACTAAAGAAATAATCGAAGTAAAGAAGAAATGCTATGATTTAATACGGGAAGTGACTACAATCCTATCCACGGAAAAAGAGAGCTTTCTTTTTTATCCTCTCTGGACCATTTGGTTCCAAAGTGGAATGCATCTTGTTTTATTAATAATCTAAAATAACACGCACATTGCCAGAGTGAGCAAATCCCTAATAACTTATGAAACAAACGGTCCAGATAAACCATCCAAATTATAGCTTTATTATCTTAGGGAAACAATTTCTAACACCTTAAGAGCACATACATGGAATCAACCAACAGGGGAAGTGAAAGAGGAGATACCTGCTGGAGTGTGTGAGGAAGATAATGGAGAAAGTTTGGTAGAGGAGCTTCAGAAAACCGTGAGGAGAGCGAACCTCAAAACACACACTCGGTCCCGATCAGCGGCCGTATTCAGATCAATGCACAGGCGGGAGATCCCTATCAAACACCTTAAGAGCACCCACTCTGTCAAACAGGGAATCAACGAACAGGGAATCAAACACCCAATCAGACAAATACCTCAAGAGTACATACATGGAATCAACCAACAGGGGAAGCAAAAGAGGAGATACCAGCCTGCTTGTGTGTGGAGGAAGAAAATATAGAAAGCTTGGTAGAGGAGCTTCAGAAAACTATGAGGAGAGCGGACCTCCAAACACCCATTCTATCCTGATCTAAAACTTTCGCCACATTATCGTTGCTTGGGTGGAGATCTTGAACACACCCATCTTCTTCTCTGTCGAAGGCGCGGCGAGGAGAGCGAATGCTTGGGCTGAGATCTTGAAATTATGGTGTGCCTTTGAGAACTCTGCCAGCGCTACCGTATGGGAGGAGATCACCTGTGGCTTTCGGTCTACGATGATGATGACAGGACAATGCAGTAGCGACTGCTTCCGGCGGATTTGCTAGGGGCTGAGTGAAATTGGTTGGCTATCGTGCGGTTATTAGCGTTCCATCAAACAGAAGATTGACAGTGCACTGGAATTTACCAAGAGGATCTGTGGCTTTTGCCTGAGACAATCCGTAGCTTTTTTGTAAGTCCATCTGTGGCCTTTGATTAAAGGATGATTGTACGGATAATATTGAAAGTATGATGTGCATTTGAGATATGGATATCGGTTATAATATACATATATATATATATATATATATATATTATATATATATATATATATATATATATATATATATCTTTATTATATAAAGCGATATACCTATTTGGAAAGCACACCAAGATTTTTGTTTCAGCCGTTGGATCTGATATCCTTCAAAGCATAGCCACCGTTGGATTGGGAGAAGCAAGTAAATGTTGCCGGATATCGATATACTCGCTTAAATCCAGCAAATCCCGCTGTTCAAATCCTATCCCGCACGTCCCCGTCCCGCACGGAAAGTCTTCTCTCATGTCATGTCTGCTTAAAGCAGCACGCCGGAGGCTTTTCCCCATCCCCCGCGGCAACACGCCTCAATGCCTTTAACTCCTCAACACATTGTCGCTTCAGAAGTCTTCCTCCTGCCGCTTCAGAACTCTTTCCCCCTACCGCTTCCCCTCCCGCATAGAACTCTTGCCGGTGATCTTTCTCCGCCTCGACGGTAAGTCTTCTCACCTAGGCTTCAGTTTTCTATGGGTTTTTTCTCCTCCATCATGTTGCTAACTTGATCCTCTGTTTTCTATTTCTTTTTCTCTGAATCTCACAGTCGCCAAGGGCATAACCATTCCTGGAGCACCTGCTTTTTATTTCTTTTGCTCTGGATACCGTAGACGCCTCGGGTATAACCACGCCTGAACCTTGCTCCGTCAGACGGTGGTGCCGGAGATCTTTCTCCGCCTCGATGGCAAGTCTTCTCACCTAGGCTTCAGTTTTCTATGGGTTTTTTTCTCCTCCATCGTCGTGCTAACTTGATCCCCTGTTTTCTATTCCTTTTTCTCTGGATCTCGCCTTTATCTTCAGTTTTATGCTTTGATCTCTTGCCCAGAAAGTTTCCAGTTAAATTGTTGTAAAACTGAGATTTTGTTTACATTCTTATTTATGATCCCAAAAAGTTTTGTATATGTTTCTAAGTTAAGATCCCCCGTTTTAGCTGATGTTATGCATTCCTGTTATGAAGCATTAAGACCCCCAGTTATATCAAATTAGCTTATTACATGTTGAGTTAATCCAGACGGGCTATATGTTATGCATTCCCTATTTTAGCTATTACATGGCGGCAGGAGTTGCGCTATAAGGAATTACATGTTGGATTAAATAGTGAATCCCTTGTTTTAGCTGCTGATAAATTTCATCTCTTCTAATAGCTTTTTAATATTACTGTTATGCATTCATGTTATGAAGCATTAAGTTCCCCTGTTATATCAAATTAGCTTATTACATGTTGAGTTAATCCAGACAGGCTATATGTTATGCATTCCCTGTTTTAGCTATTACATGGCGGCGGGAGTTGAGTTATAAGGAATTACATGTTGGATTAAACAGCGGATCCCTTGTTTTAGCTGCTGATAAATTTCATCTCTTCTAATAGCTTTTTAATATTACCATATAGCTATTCCTTATAACTCAACTCCTTTTATTTTAAAAGTCTTTTTTTCTTAATACCCCTGACGTTATAGCTGCTATTTACGAATGGTTTTTTTGAGTTATATGGTTTTATAAAATGAAAATTTAGCCATTCAAAAACTGATGAAGAAATGGATACAACTTAGCCATTCAAAAACCGGGATTAAGAGTTCCCCTGTTGTGCTCTTTTCTAACAGTTGTTATGCTTCACATCCCATTAAATTTGGTCTATATTGTTTATAATTAATAAAATTATAAAATTATTTCAATTGTTTGGGGTAAAGCTTTCTGAATCATTCATTTCTATCACAATCATATTTCCATGCATGATCGATTGATGATTTTGAATGAATAGAATTAGGATATAATGAATACTTTTTATTGGTTTACTTCTTTCATTCTTTATGCTTGGTGTCAGATTTGCAACTAAATAGTAGCTATGGACTTGCAAACTACAGTTTACATTCTCACGAAGATCTGGAAAATATGTTTTGATAACAAGAAATGATAAAGCTGTTGATTTTTCAAAATAGTTTAATTTTTCTTATATGCAAGTTCACATCTACTATATTGGTATGTGTTAGTTAAGGATTTATAGTTTTAAAGCTCTTTTTAATTGACAAACTTGAAGAAAATTGAGTTCATGTTCATTCAAGTAAACTGTAATTAGTAAGCCAATTGTGCACTTTGTTGGTATTCATTTGTTTTCTATAGGTACCTTTTTTCTTAAACTCTTAGAGTGCATTTGAAAATTTGAATTTCGTATCCATCGGAACATATTTGTTGGTATTCATTTGTTTTCATTCAATTGTATTTTTAGTGGAGTATTTTTTGTCATGAATTTATGAAACTGTACGATTGTCTCATTTGCGTGTCTGTGTGTACATATATACATATTGTTATATATTTGATTTACTTAGCGCAGCATGCTAGAATGTGTGTTTCCACTATTGTGTTGAAACAATAAATATGTTTGCGTATAGAGTCCGGTAATTGATCGCTCAAACATTACTCTTCAACAATCAGAACACATTACTCTTAAACATGGAGGACACAGGAAGTCAAGAATTACTTCAAAATCTCTTGACTCCAGGTACTACCTGCCTAATTTTATAAACATCATGAACGTAATAGTATCATGTGAATGTGCCACATTAAACATATGTACAAATACTAGAAAGTCGTACACCCTTACTGCACCGCGAATCTACCCGTGTACGAAGAAATAATATGATTGGTCAACAACGTGCTGAAGAAAATGGCAAATGACGAGCAAATCAACATTGTCAAGAAGCGCAAACAATAACAGCGACCAACGATGTGACCATGCATTCAATTTTTCAAATAGGCGAGTGTTCAACGACAACGACAGCAGTAATTCCAACAATTACAAGCCAAAAACTGCTTCAAAATCTACTTACTCCAGGTATTACCTAACAAATTTATAGATATCCCTAGACACAATATCTCATGCATGCAAATGTAACTGCTTCGTTATCACACAACTACCAGAAAGTCGGACTCGCTTATTGCACCGAAATTCTACGCGCATTCGGAGAAGCAATATGACTGTTCAACAACGTGCTGCCGAAAATACCTAAAGACGAGGAGAACGACATGTTCGTGAAGATCAACAAAGAACAATGCCTAATGTTATGAACACACATTCAACTTCAGAAATGGGCGAAAGTTCAACATCCACACGGGCTACAACAATCGCTCACGGTATGCTAAACTAACTTCTCTGTGAACGGTCATCCTTCATGTATTTGTACTTCTAAATAATCACTAATATGTTGAAATACTTCACCCCAGCTACTCCACTAATCTACAATGATGGTTCTGACGCAGAAAATGATAGTGCTGAAGAAGACGATGAAGAAAATGATAATGCAACCACAAGGACGTATATTCAACGTAATTGCCCTAGAAATTTCTATCCAGCGCATGCTGAAACACGCTTTGAACTGCACTCACCGACAACCTGTCCCCACTATTGTGCTAGACTATTTCAGCGAGAGATAAGCTCATTGTGTTGTAATAAAGGAAGAGTATCAATACCAGAAATCCCAGCACCTACAGAATTGCTCAAACTCTACACCAATCAGTCTGAGGAAGGTCAACATTTTAGGCAACATTTGCGTGCATACAATCATGTTTTCTCCTTTACGGCATTGGGTGTAACGCTTGACAACACAATAGCCCCATTTCACCAAGGAATTTATAGCTTTTGGGCACACTGATCCATATATCATCGCATCGGAAACCTAACCCCAAATGATGGCCTAAGACCGTGCTTCCTTCAACTATTTATCTACGACACCGAGCATGAGACAGCAAACCATTTACAGGAAAATAATGAGCTTCGGGTTGGGCTCCTAAAAAAAATAACGTGCATATTGGATATATTCAATCCCTTCGTTCAGAGGTTCCGACAACTATCGCGCCAACCAAACATACATGAATGCAAGTTGGTTATAAAAGAACGTCCTTCCAATCTACATCAATACACTATATCGTCGGCCTCTCAAGTTGCAGCTATATTAGTTGGGCAGGAAGAAGGACAGCAAATGCGAGAGAGACATATCATTGTTCAAACAATTGGAGGGCATCTTCAGAATGTCCAAGAATACTCTTGCTACTACGACCCACTTCAATACCCTTTGTTGTTACCGTTAGGGATGTTTGGCTGGTCTAGCAATTTACATTCACTGAGAAACTCAAAAATCACCTGCTGTGATTACTATTCATACATGCTTCAAGTAATGACGACTTATTTTACACATTTTAGAGATGTCACGTTTTACGTTTTCTCTAATTGTATTCTAACTATTTTTTTCTCAAGATTCGAGATGCTTCCAATTCGATATTATTGTGCAGTGGAAGGTTACTACAACAATATGTGGTCGATAACTATGTAAAAATAGAAACTTAAAAATTGCGGTTTATTAGGTCACATCAAAGTGACTTGCGCGCAGAACTATATTTAGGGTTGCAAGATTGTTTTAATGCAGGCGAAAATAAAGCTGGTTTGATAAACTCACTTTTTATTAAAAATATAATATATAACCTCATTATTATATTGATGGGTTCCACCTTCATTTATAGGAGATCATGAGGAGGAAATCATGGGGGTAGGGCCTCACACCCTCACCCAATGGAGGAAAACCGCCAGCCAGGCGGCAGGTCGCGGCCGACCTCACTGCGGCAAGATGCGGCCAGCCTGGCCGGCCTCGCCGCAACAAGCGGCGGCCAGGCCGCGGCAGGCCGCCGCCGCCGGCCGACGGGCCGGCTGCCCCCACCGCCGGCCACTTGGCCAGCCTCCTCCGTCACCGTGGACGACCTCCCCACCGTCCGATTGAGGGGAGGCTCTCCTCGCCGTCCGATCAAGAGGGTAACCACCCACTAACCCACTACTTCAGTGGTGGGGCCCGCCATGATCCTCCCCTAGAGGCTATAAAAGAGACCCCAGGGGCTCTTCATTCTTCACCTTTTCCCTTCTCTAAATTACCTTCTTCTTCCTTAGGAGAGAGCTCCCCTGCCTCCTCCCTCGAGTCCATCTCCTGTCGTTGTGAACCACCGGCGGACACCAGCGGCCACCTGCGGCCACCAGCGCTCCACCAACACACTACCAGCAAGAAAATGCCCTAGTCTCCAGAGAAAGCTGAAGGAAGAAGGCAACCGTTGCTAGCAAGTTACTCCTGCGTTTCAACAACCAAGTTACTCCTGCGGCGCAGTCTGTTGCCCGTCAGGAGCCATAGTTTCTCTCTACCCCAAGTTGTAACAGGAGCGACATGTCGCTCTGATTCCCCAACGCACTGTAATCACCGAAATGTAGTGGAATTTGATCGACACAGACCCGGTCACGTGGTTTTTTACCCATTTAAGGGGTTTTTCCACGTCATCACATCTTTTGTCAACTTTCTACTTTCATTGACTGTGTGCGCGCTCGACCGCCTCGCGAGCTCAGACGTTTCGAACAAATCCGGCCCGACCGGGGCATCGAGTTAGTCCGTAACAGTTTGGCGTCGTCTATGGGAACATTCCCAACATCCTTCAGAAGACAAGTCCCTCATCTTTACCGCTTCCAAAGCTCATATTCAATGGCGAAGAGAAGTACCCGCACCACTGAAGGATCCGCACTTGGCGGACACATCGAACTAACACGATTCTACTCACTAGTGGACGTGTCACTGACTGCCGAAGTAGCTTTCGCCCCCGTCACCGCCCTGGAGGGGCGCGTCCGCCAAATGGAAGAACAACAAACAAAAATGCTTGCATTACTCTGAAACATGAGAGCACCTCCTGCTCCCCCGATGCCGCCAGCCCCAGCAAATCCTCCGCTGCAACCAAGCATGGAAAGGGTCCAAGAAGAGCCCGAGGATTATTCTGACGCCGCCTGCTCCACTCGCCCAGCTCAAAGAGGAGTAAGAGCAGATCATCTTCATCACCATCCCGCCAATGACGTTCGCCCCCCCCCCCCCCCTCTCGAAAGGTTTACTCGGGAGGAAATTCAGGAAGTTATAGCCGAAGAATACTGTCGGGCTGGAAAAGACTTTCATGCTCACCGACCACTCTGCCAAGGCTCCCCCGTGACACCGCAAATCCTCGATCATCCCATCCCACATGGATTCAAGCTTCCAAACATCGAGACGTTTGACGGGACCAATGATCCACTAGAACACATCAACCACTTCACCACCATCATGAGGATTTACAACGCTCTAGACCAGATGCTCTGCCAAGTGTTCCCAGCAGCACTCAAAGGACAGGCCCATACATGGTTCCATTCCCTGAGAACTAGCACCATTACCAACTTCGCAGAGCTGACTAGGCAGTTTGCCGAGTAGTTTATCGCAAATCAGAGAATTGTTCGCGATCCCTCACACTTTCAGGTATTCGACAAAATGAAGGAGAACCCCTCAAGAACTTCTTTCGCCGCTTCACCTCTGAGGCACGTCAAATTCCGGGCGTCGACCCCGAACTTCTCAGAGGTGTCTTCCTTGGCGGACTCCACCCCAGCCGTTTCTATTCAGCACTCATGAGGGAGACCATGCCTAGTTATCCAGATCTCATTCACTGGGTCGAGCCCCAGATAGCAACCGACGAGGCTATTGATGCCCACCGTGTAACACCCCGAAAATTGTAATCGAACCGGTCGCGTCCTAAGGAATTTTTGGTGCCTTAATAGGCGTACACGGCCTGGGACACGGGCGTGTCCAAGGTCGTGTCTTCCTCTGTGTTGGCCGGCTGTGTCCAGAAAAGGACACGGCAGGAAACACGGCAGCGACACGGGCGTGTAAAGCGTGACACGGGCGTGTGCATACCCGTGTCACCACCCGTGTTCCCAAGGGACGTGATGGTTGGCGTGGCGGTTATCTGTGACACGCCCCTAGGTCACGGTCATATCAGGACATGACACGGGAGTGGCAGGTCGAGACATAGGCGTGTCTTGACCCGTATCCTTTTCTATGCTCGACGATCGTGCCTGGATCGAGGCACACAGCCTGGGACATAGTCGTGTGCAAGGCCATGTTCGGCCCAGGATTGAGGAATTTTGGGTGGTTCTGAGCCATTCGTTTTCTTTAAATAAGATCTGACGGCCCAGGTGTGTTCCTGCTTTGTTAAGACCGGGAATTGAGGATTAATTCCTCATTTTTCTCTTAAGCTTTCTCTTTCTAAGGAGTTAGAGAGAGGAGAGAGCAAGGAGGAAGGAAGAGGAGGATTCCGGCCGCCGGCGGAGCATCGGAGCACTGAATCGAGAACCGAGACCGGATCCGCGGAGGAAATTCCCTTGCGAAGCTTTCCATCCGGATAGATTCCCATGGTGCAAAAGCGAACTGCAAGGATAACGATTCTATACTTGAGCATGTGAAGCTCTCTTTCTTTTGCATAAGGAAACCCGCTCCCGCGAGTGTGCGGTGAGTGTGCGGTGTTCCCTGGGGTTGACGTGAATAGTCCCCTTTGTGTTGCATATAGAGTCCGGAACCGAAGTACAGACATAGGCATTGTGTGTGAAGCCTACCCGGACGTGTTGGTCTGGATTGGTGATGTTGCATATTGTATGGTTTGCCGGAGAAAACTCTGTGCTTTGTGTTTTCGGGTTTCTACACGGTAGATTGCAGCAAGGATCTTTGGGGATTAACTCCAAGGCGCACCCGAAAAACTGAGCGGAAATGTAGTTCTACTAACTTGGCGGCCGGGGAGCCAGCCTTGAACATAACTGGGTTATGTGATGTTTGGAAATGTTTTGGGATCCGAGAAAAGCTTGGCCCGTGCGTACGTCTTAAAGTGACTATGCGGAGTGAGCAACGGGCAAGTGGAATCGGACCTGGGCTATGTGGTTCGGTGCTAGAGACCCAAAAGAGGGACTGGTCGTTGATATAGTCGGGAGTCTTAGACTGTGGTCAGAAAGACTAAAATGCTCACGATGTTGCCATCTCGGGGATGGTGGTGAAGCCACGGAATTGACCGGATTCACCGATAGTGTGCCCTGAGTGCACGAGGTGTTTGGCCGTACGAGCCTACACCTGTGGCGAAGTATGTTTGTACTTTATTGTTTAGCTGGGCTAATGAAATGCAGGGAAGGAGCACCGCCATCCCGAGTAAGGGGCGGGTTCGTTATAATTTGGTCGGCTTTGGTTGACTGTTACTTTGTTTGCCACCGTGCGGTGGAATGTTGCTTGCAGGTGTCGCGGAGCCAAGTACCAAATAGCGGGCTGAACCCATGTTGCTGAGCTGGCCTTCGAAGGTCAAAGCGAATTGTTGTTTTCTTTTATTTTTGTCATGTGTGGCCGGCCTGCGAGCCGTGTTAAATAAACTCTTGTAAGGCCATAAGGTCAAGTACTTTCAATGTATTTGTTATTTCATTCCTATGGTAGTATGTGGACATTCATGATAGTTGTTATTCAATTATGGGTTCTTTCCAACTGTTTAAAAGCTTTCGCTAAAATGCTTTATGTTAGGGCGAGTAGTTATAGTTGGGTTTTTGATATTCTTATATAACCCTTCCGACTATCCGTGGTATATGGCGTCGGGTTCCAGCTGCACCTTCTGTTATATGTCATTCGACAGATGGGGGTTTTACAATTTAGTATCAAAGCTCGGTGTCGGTCTTCTTTATTTGAATTCGTAGGCGAATGCTTTTAAGGGGTGGTGAGCACATGTATGTGCGTCATCGTTATAACATAAAAGAACCCATGAATGTCCATTTAGGAATGAAAAATACACTTGCGTTGAGGAACCTGAGTGTTCCAATGATTGCTTTTAGCAATCTGTTTGTGGCCTAATCAAGGGTTTATGCTATTATAGGCAGCTAGGAGTGGTGCTGGGCAATCGAAACGTCCGCGATCAGCGGAAAGTAGTGCACCGAAATATGTGCCTACAACACCTCCTTCAGCAGAAACCATCAGATTGGTGGCTAAAGTAGTCTTTGCTATGATAAATGCCCAACCTGCAGGGCAAATACACCACACACCACCTGTTAATGAGCAAGAACCGATTAGGGTGGCAGAGCCGGGAGTGGTAGAACACGTGGCAGTTGATCAAGTAGCACCAAGGAGAGCTACGGAGAAGCAGCTCAAGCATGTAATGAGCTTTAATCCTCCGATGTTCAACGGGATTGGAATGCCAACTCAAGCTAAGGATTGGCTCTCTACGATAAAGAGAGTCTTGACAGCCACATTAACTGAGGAGTGGCAGAAGGCCACCATAGCGACCTTCCTATTGGCCGGTGAGACGAGGCTGTGGTGGGATAAGTTGGAGGTTCACCTCTTAGTGGGAAGGCAACTTGCAGATGTGCCTATGGAGGAATTCTCAAGATTGTTCTTGGCCAGATATCTATCCTCTGCTCAGAAGCTTGAGATGGAGAATCAGTAACTTGGTTTGACTCAGGGAGGCAGAAGTGTGGATGAGTATCTCCACGAGTTTACACGGTTGGGTCGTTATGCTGGTGCTACGTTTACTGAGGAGGAGCGGAAGACCAACTGATTCTATGAGGGTCTACATGGCGACCTACATGTTGGGTACATTGAAAAATGTGTACCATATTTAGAGAAGCCTCACCTAACTCAATGATATTCACCAAGTTGTATTTGATGTTGTGTTGAGTTATCATGTGCAGGTTAAGTAAATGGAAGGAAAATTTTCTAAGTACAAGTGTCGACACTTGGGGATGGTTGTGTCGACACCAAGGGCCAGATTGTGTCGACACCCAGAATTTGTGTCGACACACAGAAAATTTGTCGACAACGCTGTGTCGACACCAAAGGCCAGATTGTGTCGACACCCAGAATTTGTGTCGACACACAGAAAATCTGTCGACAATGTTGTATCGACACTAAGGGCCAGATTGTGTCGACATCATCAGGATCTGTGTCGACATACAGAGAAGCTGTCGACACATTCCAGAATTCTGTCGACAACGACTGTATCGACACACAGAACTTGTGTTGACACACACCAGAATTCTGTCGACACCAACTTTGTCACGACAACGAGTGTTTGTGTCGACACACAGGACTTGTGTCAACACATTCCACAGAAGCTGTGTCGAGAAGTAAAAGTGAAGCTGTATCGACATCATCAAGACTTGTGTCGATACATGGACTATGTGTGTCGACACATGTGAAGTATTCAGTCGACATTCTCTGCTGCTGATTCAAAGTCCAATGAAGGTTGAAGTAATACATCTGGAGACTTGACAGTTGTCATTACTGACATTGTTGTCACATCTGTCAGAGGTGTCAGAAGACCGTTTGAAACCAGAACAGCCGGTAATCATGGATGAAGCCTATATATAGATATGCTCTCTCAACAATAAAGTAAGAAAATCAAGATAGATAGCTAATCAATCATAATCTCTGAAGGATTGAGGATCTAGAAGAAGAGAAAGAAGAAACAGTCAACAGATAGTAGAGAGAAAAACAAGAAGGAGAGAAGTTCTCATCCAGTGAAGGCAGATCCTGAGCAGTCTGCCTGAAGAATTCAGATCAAGTCTGAAGAAGAATTCAGATTAATTTCTGAAGGAAGCTGATTGAAGATCAACTCCAACACCAAGAAGATCAACCCTACTTTGTTCAGATTCAAGAAGCTTTGAAGAAGCTAAGACAGGTTGATCCTTAAGTAATCAGTTCTATCAAGAACTGATCAAGAAGCCTTCAACCAATTCTCTCTCCATCTGGTTGAAGATATTATTATCTTTTTCATCAAATAACTTTTGTAGGATCTGTAATAGATCTGAGTGTAGGAGATTTACTTCTCTGAGTTGTAAGCCTAAATTATAAAGGCTGAGGTAGGGCTGAGTGCCCGAGGTATGGGAATTTATTCCCTGAGTTGTAGGCCTGTGAAAGAGGCTGAGGTAGGGCTTTTGCCTTATTTGTAGGAGTGGGGTGTCACTCTGAGTTGTAGGCTTGTGGAAGAGGCTGGGGTAGGGCTTGTGCCTGAGTTGTAGGAGTGTGGATTCATCTGAGTTGTAGGAACCAGTCTTGGTTCTGAGCTGTAAGATCCGCGGATCTGAGAAGAAGGAAGGAAGTTAGGCCGAATATAGTACATTGTTAGATAGACGAAGGGGGAAAGTGGATGTACCCATCGTTTGGGGAACCACTATAAATCTGGTGTGCAATCTGTGGAATGTTGTGTGTATGTGAATGTTGTGTTGTGTTTTTTGTTAAATAAATTGCTAAATTAGATAGAATTATCTGCCTAAGTTAGAAAAAGAATTGAACATATTCACCCCCCCCCCCCCTCTAGGTGTTTAGAACATCTTGAAACCAATTCTTTCAAGTGGTATCAGAGGGAGGTTACTCAAAGAATAAACTTAACAGTCTGAGTAGATCTCCAAGGCAGAAATCTATTAGGCAAAATGGGTTCCATTTAGAATCATAAGGAGTTTGGTTCCATGAAGTTACCTATATACAGGAAAGAGATTTTTGGCATATGGAAAGAAAGAGTTAGACTATTTATGGAAGCTTCAGATCCAAGAATCTATATGACAGTCAAAGAAGGGTCATTCATCCCAATGAAAGTCTCAGTTCTTGATGCAAATCTCAGGACACCAAAGGAGTATTCTGAAATGACAAAGGATGAGATCATCTTGGCTACTATGGATAAGAGAGCACAAAATATAATAGTCAGTGCTATAGATGATTCAACATTCCAAAATTTGATTCACTGCAAGACCTCCAAAGAAATGTGGGACACCCTGATTGTCTACATGGAGGGTTCAGAAGAGGTGAGAGAAGACAGAAAGTCTATGTTGAATCAGGAGTATGAAAGTTTTAGACAATCTAAAACAGACAGTATAACTGAATGTTACAAGAAGTTCTTCAGAATAGTTAATGAACTGATGTCATATGGAATAGTATTCAACACATATGAGTTAAATGATAAGTTTCTGAGATCATTAACTAAGGACTGGGACACCAAGATATGTGTCATTAGGGAAGTGGCCAGACTAGCAAAAATCTCACCTCCAACATTATTTGGCAAACTGCTTTCATATGAGATGCAGCTGATGGTCAGAAAGGAGGAGGAGAAAAGTAATAAAGTTGATTAAAGAGATAAGTCAGTGGCTTTCAAGACTGAAGCCATAAGAAAGGACAGGAGGATGTCTCCATCTCCTCCTAGGAAAGCTGCAGAAGTAGTTTCAGCAAGTTCTGACAGTCACACATCAGATAGTCCAAATTCTGATGAAGACTTAGCTGCCTTCTCAAAACAATTTCAAAGGTTTTTGAAGAATAAACAGTGGAGATCCAAGCCATCCACTTCACAATCCAAGGATGATTACTATCAGAAAAAGAAATCATCTAGGAAGGACAAGTATAGCTCTAAACCTAGTAAATTATCTTCAACTAAGATTGTTTGCTATTGTTGCAACAGGCCTAGACATATGGTAGTTGATTGTCCTGACAAAAGGAAAGAATCTAATGATAAGGAGAAACTAAAAAATAAGGGCAAGAAGGAGAAATCCTTTGTTGCAAAGAAGCAAAAAAGCTGGTCAGATTCTTCATCATCAGATTCTGAGGCTGAAGCTGAAGCATACATAGGACTGTTGGCAACTGAAGAGGATGCAGAAGAGGCTGAGTTCTTAAAACTACTAGACTCAGTAAATGGAATTGAAGAACATTGTTGTAAAGGGCTGATGGCCTTGACAGAAGAAGATCAGTGTCAGGATCATCCTGGACCTAGTAAGGTAAACAATTCTTTAATAGTTTTTGATTATTGTACTGGTTCAGAATCAGAAGCATCTGCATCAAGAGATGTGGATGAATCTGAATCTGAAGGAGATGTTCATCAACTTATTGATGAATATGGTGATCTGCTGCAAGCACTTAAGAAAAGCAGAATCCTTAACAAAGCACAGGCCAAGGAAATTGCTGCTCTTAAGCTGGCTGCATTAGATTCAGAAAAAATACTGGATCTAAAGATGAATGAAGTAGCCAAACTGAAAAACATAACTGTTATTCAGATGGGTACTATTACATTCAAGAATGATCAAATCAAAAGTCTGGAAGTCAAACTTCAGAAGGAAAAGGATCTGGTGGCTAAATTCTCTAAGCCAAAATCATTCTTACCTTTAATTGATGACTTTATTCCAAAAAAGGGTAAGACAGGATTGGGCTTTAAGGTAAATGCAAGGGCTGCCAATTCCAAAAGAAAAGACAAAGCCCCAGTACAGCCTCTAGCCTTCAAACCCCCCATTTCCTTCAGAAAAGTGTGGCAGCCAACTAATAGATATGATCATGATATCATACATGGTTATGGTAAGCCTGATATTCTGAATGACAAGGATGTAGCTACAGAACTCAAGCAAAGAACCACTGTACCAACAGTGTTGAGAACAGCTAATAGCAATGTTGTTAAAACTGTACCTAAAAAGAGGTATAATGGATATGAGTGCTAGTGTTGTGGTAAGATAGGGCATTATGTCATGGATTGTTGGAACAACACCAGTGTCAGGAAGAATGCCAGCTTACTTGTGAGGAAGGCTGCTGGTAAGAATATCAAGTTTCAATCTAACTTGAACCTAGAACCCAATAAACATTGGGGTTCTAAGGTAAATTAATTTTATTTGCTGCAGGTGGGTCCAAGTTGTCATACCCCTGTATGGTACTTGGACAGGGGATGTTCCAGGCACATGACTGGAACAAGAAGAATGCTAAAGGACTATACTCCCATAGAAAGTGGACCCAAAGTGATCTTTGGTGGATCAGAAAAGGGGGTCATAAAAGGGTTTGGTAACATTTCTACTAGTTCTATAACAATCACTCAAGTGGCTTATGTAAAAGGTTTGAAACATAACTTGATAAACATAAGTCAGCTAAGTGATCTTGGGTATGACACTTCATTTATTAAGAATGGGTGTCAGATCAAAAGGACAAGTGACCAGAAGGTGATCTTGTCTGCTTATAGAAAAGGGAATGTTTATTGTTTAAATTTGGATTATGATAACATGAACTCTCTTGTATGTTTAGTTGCAGATGAGAAAGCATCTCAGTGTGTCCAATGGCACAAGAGGCTAGCTCATCTGAACTATAATACTATAGGCCAACTCTATAGTTTAAAGTTAGTGAGGAATGGTCCTCAGTTTAAGTGCATAAAAGAGGGTATATGTTCAGCTTGTCAAAAAAGCAAGCAGACCAAATCCTCTTTTCATAGTATTGATACCAAAGACTCTGTGAGGTGTTTGTACCTCTTGCATATGGATCTATTTGGTCCTATGTCAGTTCATAGTCTAGGTAGGAAAGTCTATACTTTTGTGGTAGTAGAAGACTATTCTAGATTTACATGGGTTTTCTTTTTGAGGCAGAAATCTGAAACCCCTACTGTCTTTCATAACTTTGTTAAACAAATTCAGAATGAACTTAACAATTCAGTTGTCAAAATCATAAGTGACCATAGAACTGAATTTCAGTCTGATTGTATGACAAGGTTCTGTGAAGAACTAGGGATTGTTCAGGAATTCTCCTCACCTAGAACACCTCAGCAAAATGGAATTGCTGAAAGAAAGAATAGAACTCTTATTGAGGCTGGTAGAACTCTACTAAGTGACACTTCTCTCCTAGAATATTTTTGGGCTGAGGCAGTAAATATTGCTTGTCATGTTCTCAATAGAGCATCTATAACTAAGAACCACAAAAAGACTCCCAATAAGATTATGAAGGGCAGAAAACCAAACATATCCTACTTTATGATCTTTGGTAGCAGGTGTTATGTGCTTAATACTGGCAAGTCTCACCTAACTAAGTTTTTTGTCAAATCCCAAGATGGGATATTTGTTGGGTACATCAATAACAGTAAGGCTTATAGGGTCTACAACTTGACTACACAAGTTGTAGAAGAATCTGTTCATGTAGTGTTTGATGAATCTGAGCTAATTAATTGTGAGTTGTCTAGCAATTCTTGTAGCTCAACAGGTTTAAAAGAAAAGTTGGACATGCTGACCATTAATGAAGACCAAACTGCAAGGCAGGATATGGAAAATGATGGTTGTTGTCCAGGGGGAGTACAAGGTCCACATGCTGACATTGAAGACAATGAAGTTCAGCATGATGAAGAAATTGAAGAAGTTCAAATTGCTGATAGAATGCCTCTAACAATAAGAAATCTAAAGGATCATCCAGCACACCAAATTTTTGGTGATCCCAGACATGGTGTGCAAACCAGAAGCAAACACATGAACACAGTGCTTTGCTCAAGTTTCCTATCACAGTTGGAAACAAAGAGATTTGAAGAAGCTATACAAGACTCCAACTAGATTGATGCAATGCGGGAGGAGCTGAATCAATTTAGAAGGTGTAAAGTATGGGAGCTGGTTCCAAAACCAAAGGATCAAAATATTATTGAGACAAAGTGGATCTATAGAAACAAATTAGATGAAAATGGTATCATAGTGAAGAACAAAGCAAGACTGGTTGCCAAAGGTTATAGACAGGAGGAGGGCATTGACTTTGATCAGACATTTTCCCCAATAGCAAGGTTGGAAGCAATAAGGTTATTCCTTGCCTTTGTTGCTTTCCAAGGGTTCAAAGTATACAAATGGATGTCAAGTCAGCATTCCTAAATGGTAATTTGAAAGAATAAGTCTATGTTGGACAGCCCTCAGGTTTTGTTGATCCACTTTATCCTGATTATGTTTATAGACTTAAGAAAACCTTATATGGTTTGAAACAAGCCCCTAGGACTTGGTATGAAACATTGTCTACCTTCCTCATTGAAAATAAATTTTCAAGGGGGAAAATAGACAAGACTCTATTCCTTAGGGAGTCAAAGGGCAAGATGATCCTAGTACAGATTTATATTGATGACATAATCTTTGGATCTACAGAAAACAACCTTTGTAGGAAGTTTGCAAAACTTATGCAAGGGAAGTTTGAGATGAGCAGTATGGGTGAGCTCAATTTCTTCTTGGGACTCCAAGTAAGACAGACTGATGATGGCTTGTCCATATAACAGTCTAAGTTCACCAAGGAGTTAATTAAGAAATATGGTATGGAGTCGTCCACCACCATGAGAACTCCAATGGGGATAAGTATGCCTTTAGGCAAAGATAAAGCAGGAAAACCTGTAGATGAGTCTTTGTATAGAGGAATAATTGGCTCCCTTCTATACTTAACTGTCAGTAGACCAGATATTATGTATGCTACATGTGTTTGTGCTAGGTACCAACCAAGCCCTAAAGAATCTCATTATACTGCAGTTAAAAGAATTTTGAGATATCTTAAGGGCACACCTAATCTTGGTCTTTGGTACCCTAAGAATAGAGACTTTCTACTGACTGGTTTTTCAGATGCAGACTTTGAAGGTTGCAAAGAAAATAAAAAGATCAGCACTGGCACATGTCAGTTTTTAGGTGGTAGATTGGTGTCATGGAGCAGTAAGAAGCAGACAAGTGTGGCAATTTCCACTGCAGAGACTGAATATATTGCTGCAGACAGCTGCTGTGCTCAGCTTTTATGGATTCAACATCAACTTGAAGACTATGGTCTCAAGGTAAGTAGAACTCCACTATTTTATGATTCTACAAGTGTTATTTCTATTGCTAAAAATCCTGTATCACATAGCAGAACAAAGCATATATAAATTAGATTTCACTTCATTAAAGAGCATGTTGAAAAAGAAGATATTTGTTTGGAATTTGTCACCACAAATAATCAGATTGCTGACATGTTTACTAAACCACTAGATGAAACTAAATTCAATTATTTCAAAATTGAATTAGGCATGTTAAAGCTAGAGTAACTTGGTAAATCTGGCTAAGTATTTCAATGTCGACATATAGTAGTTAATGTCGACACAAAAGGAAATATGTGCCGACATATCATAGTTTGTGTCGACACATAAGGAAAGTTGTGTCGACACAACAAAATAGTGGTGAGATAGTGGTGTCGACACTCAGAGTTAAGTGTCGACACATAGAAGTTCTATCATTTAGATAGTAGTGTCGACACATACAGAAGTTTGTGTCGACACGCAGATATTAGAGTCGACTATTAAGAAGTCTGTGTCGACACATCGCAAACTGTGTCGACACATAGTATTGTCTGACTCTGTCGAGAGATTAGAAGTCTGTGTTGACACAATCTCTACAGTGTCGACACATTAAGTATCTATTACTCCGCCTTTTGACCTTCTTTGTTGACAAACATATAAATAGGTCACAGCATAACTTTGTCGACTGCGCTCTCAACATTTTCGAGACCAAATCTTTGAGTCACCAAACCTTCTTCTCTCTACTCCTCTAATTTCTCGTCACCAATGGCGCCAAAATTGGAGAACAACATCAACGAAGGCTATGAGTTAGTTCGCAATGCTTTTGAGAGTGCTGCGACTGAGATTAGAGATGTGATAACACTAATCAAAGAAAATGGTTTAGAATATCTAGTTTCAAAACCTACCAAGATCTGGAAGACGGAGGTTCTTGAATTCTATACCAAAGCAACCCTGGATTCAACTGGATTGAAGATTAGGTCATCAATTCAAGGTAGCAATGTGAAACTTACCCAAAAGCATCTGAGGAAGACACTCCATTTGCCCAGGACTCAGGAAGATGATGAAGTCACATCTTCAATGACAAAAGAAGCTCTTCAATGGTGTGGCATGGATCCCACCACTAAGATTGAATCATCAATGCGGAGGAAGGGGATGAACTCACAAGGAAAGTTTCTTTCAAAAATTATGGGAAAAGTAATTCTCTGCAAACCAGGAAGACATGATAGGATCTCAGCCTATATGTTCAGCTTAATGACCGGAGTTATTTTCAGAATAAAAACTAACTAGTCTGTTGTGATTTTTGACAAGATCAAGGAAATTCTGAAGAAACATAATCTAGGAAGAATACTGAGTCTGTATATGGCAATGAATATTTCTGAAGTGCTGAACCACACAACTGGATCTAGAATAAACCACATGAGAAGGATGGCTATGAAAATTCTATCCAAGTGGGAAATAGTTCTAACAAAGGATGGTTCTACACCACAGAAACAACCACAACTAAAAAAGAAAAAGGCAATCCCCAGAAAACCTGAATCTTCTAGTGATTCAGAAGAATAAGTAATCTTCAGTTCAGATGAAGAACAACAAGAATCTACAAGGAAATCATCTGCCACTAAGAATGTAGATGATAGTCAGATGCAGGGGGAGTATATTCCAGAAAGCACCATAGGGGGAGCCAATGAGCTTTCACCAGCTCAATAAGAGGCCTTGCCTCTAGAAGTTGCTCAAGAGATAGAGCAAGCTGCATTAGAGAGTGAAACAGCCACTTAAACTATTCTTGAGGTAATAGATGATATAAATCAATCTATACTAGATACTGAGTCACATACACTAACTGTGCTTCTAACTGATGTTGAACAGACACACCATGACAACATCCCTACACAGGATGTATCAATGGATGATACATCTGCATTAGATGATGCTCCATTAAATGTACAAGATACAGATGTTCCTCCAGTTCAACTGCAACAAGAATTCACTCTTGAGGAATTGTTTCCTGACTTATAAGAAGAAAGAACTGAGGAAGTAGTGCCAAGGACTGAGGGGGAGGAGCCAGGGACTAAGGGGGAGTTTCCAAGGACTGACAAGGAGCTGCCCTCTAGTCCAAAGGACACAGTGAACCTTGGAAGTTCTTCTGAATCTGATGATGGAGAAGCACTCAAACAAAAGAAGAGAAAACTGATGGTTTACAGGAAGAAAAGCTCAAGCTATAAGAAAGATTTACAGACTGCCTCACAACCCTCAGCTCTGACAGTTAACTTCAGTTCACTGTTTGTTGCTCTGCAAGTTAAAATGGATGAGCAAAGATAAGCTCTTGAAAAATATGTGGATGAAAGCCATAAGGAACTTCAGTTTTCTTTGGCTCAAGATATAAAATCCATAAGGTTTGAAGTCAACCAGAATAAGAAAGAGATGACAGATTGCTTCCATAAAGGAGGTAATGTTGTAGTTTATCTGGCCAAGCAGCAACAAGATGCAAGAACACAGATTGATGATATAGTGGTCAAGCAAGGATATGTCCTAGAAAATCAAATTAGAATAAATGATAATCTTACTGAATCACATAATGTGATTGTTATTGAGTTAAAGAATACTGCAACTGTATTAACTGAGGAAAGGGCTAAAGAGAAGTCAGAGTTTGATAAGAAACTTCAAGAAGATTTAGCCACTTTCTAATCTGTCATTCAAGCCTCTCAGAAGATCATATCTGCTCAGTTACAGAAGTTTAAAGCTTATTATACAGAGGGAACCAATTATCTAGTTAATTAGATAAGGTTCCAAAAGGATGATCTCAGGGATCATATTGAGAGAGAAGTCATAAAGGGGGAGAGGTTGATAGTCAATGCTAGCTCAGAGCATGCTAAATGGATAACAAATTCTGTTAGAGCAACTCTGGGATATCCACCCCTATGTGATGATGATAATACAGCTGAGTCAGGTATACAAGCTGCAGGAATTGAAGAGGGTCAGCAGGAGGTAGCTCAAATCATATACCTCCCTTCTAACTTTGAGGGCATTCAACAACTGGTTCAACAGATGTATAGCCCTCCAGAGGCTTCTAAGAATGTGATATTTGAGAAAGTGGAAATGTCAGAGGCAGCACTGAATAAAGAGCAAGAAGCTCAACTCTCAAAGAAAAGGTTTAGAGAACAGGCTGAACTAAAGCCTGATTTTGAAAGATGGAGTCCCACCTCTAGAAATATAATACTCACTGCCTGGCAAGCTGTCAAACACAAAATGCATGATAGAGGCAAGTGGTATTCTGAAGTTGAGTGGAACAAATATCTGCAGAGACAAGATGTAATACATCAGTTCAGAAGAGATCACAAGGCTGGGAAAATACCTACTACAGCTGTGGAGCCCAGTAAATACTCTCCTAAGCCTTATCACTATTTTGAAAGGCAAAAAGTTAAGGCTGAAGAACTTAATAAGAAGGATCTTAAAGGTAAGAAGCTAGCTGAAGATACTGAAGCTTCAGTACAAGCAAGGGTCCAGTCTGGCAAAGACATAGTGATCAAGGAGCCTAATCAGCCTTAGGATAGATTGACTAGATTTTAGAACATTGTAATCTTAAGTTTTAAAATCTATGTAATCTGTTGTCAACAAACTTTTTATGAAGTTTAAACAAAACAATGATTCATGCTTATTATGTTTGTATCATATTTTGTGATGATATAATATATACTTATTTTGTTTATATGTTTCCCTGTCATTGAATACTTTTATACATCATATTATTTATTTTATTATAAGTGATGTATATCATTGACTGAGGGTTATGACTTCTCCAAATAGGGGGAGATTATTGGGTACATTGGAAAATGTGTACCAGATTTGGAGAAGCCTCGCCTAACTCAAAGATATGCATCAAGCTGTATTTGATGTTGTGTTGAGTTATCATGTGCAGGTTAAGTAAATGGAAGGAAAATTTTCTAAGTACAAGTGTCGACACTTGGGGATGGCTGTGTCGACACCAAGGGCCAGATTGTGTCGACACCCAGAATTTGTGTCGACACACAGAAAATCTGTCGACAACGCTGTGTCGACACCAAAGGCCAAATTGTGTCGACACCCAGAATTTATGTCGACACACAGAAAATCTGTCAACAATGCTGTGTCGACACTAAGGGCCAGATTGTGTCGACATCATCAAGATCTGTGTCGACACACAGAGAAGCTGTCGACACATTCCAGAATTCTGTCGACAACGACTGTATCGACACACAGAACTTGTGTCGACACACACCAGAATTCTGTCGACACCAACTTTGTCAAGACAAGGAGTGTTTGTGTCGACACACAAGACTTATGTCGACACATTACACAGAAGCTGTGTTGAGAAGTAAAAGTGAAGCTGTGTCGACATCATCAAGACTTGTGTCGACACATGGACTATGTGTGTCGACACATGTGAAGTTTTCAGTCGACATTCTCTGTTGCTGAGTCAAAGTCCAATGAAGGTTGAAGTAATACAACTGGAGACTTGACAGCTGTCATTACTGACATTGTTGTCACATCTGTCAGAGGTGTCAGAAGACCGTTTGAAACCGGAACAGCCGGTAACCATGGATGAAGCATATATATAGATATGCTCTCTCAACAATAAAGTAAGAAAATCAAGATAGATAGCTAATCAATCATAATCTCTGAAGGATTGAGGATCTAGAAGAAGAGAAAGAAGAAACAGTCAACAGATAGTAGAGAGAGAAAAATAAGGAGAGAAGTTCTCATCCAGTGAAGGCAGATCCTGAGCAGTCTGCCTGAAGAATTCAGATCAAGTCTGAAGAAGAATTCAGATTAATTTCTGAAGGAAGCTGATTGAAGATCAACTCCAACACCAAGAAGATCAACCCTACTTTGTTCTGATTCAAGAAGCTTTGAAGAAGCTAAGACAAGTTGATCCTTAAGTAATCAGTTCTATCAAGAACTGATCAAGAAGCCTTCAACCAATTCTCTCTCCATCTGGTTGAAGATATTATTATCTTTTTCATCAAATAACTTTTGTAGGATCTGTAATAGATCTGAGTGTAGGAGATTTACTTCTCTGAGTTATAAGCCTAAATTATAAAGGCTGAGGTAGGACTGAGTGCCTGAGGTAGGGGAATCTGTTCCCTGAGTTGTAGGCCTGTGAAAGAGGCTGAGGTAGGGCTTTTGCCTGAGTTGTAGGAGTGGGGTGTCACTCTGAGTTGTAGGCATGTAGAAGAGGCTGAGGTAGGGCTTGTGCCTGAGTTGTAGGTGTGTGGATTCACTCTGAGTTGTAGGAACCAATCTTGGTTCTGAGCTGTAAGATCTGCGAATCTGAGAAGAAGGAAGGAAGTTGTGCCAAATCTAGTACACTGCTAGATAGGCGAAGGGGGAAAGTGGATGTACCCATCATTTGGGGAACCACTATAAATCTGGTGTGCAATCTGTAGAATGTTGTGTGTATGTGAATGTTGTGCTGTGTTTTCTGTTAAATAAATTGCTAAATTAGATAGAATTATCTGCCTAAGTCAGAAAAAGAATTGAACCTATTCACCCCCCCCCCTCTAGGTGTTTAGAACATCTTGAAACCAATTCTTTCACTACAACTACTCCTTGTTGGACCTAAGGAGCAGGGCTTCCTAGCCTTGGTCAATTCGGCCCGGTCATTGGAGAAGGTCGTGAAGAAAGTGCAAGAGAAGAAGGACCCAGGGGAAAAGAAGTCAGAGTTCAAAGTGTCGAATACAAAGTCGGGTTTCCGCAGATGGAACAAGAAGCCGAAGACTTCGAGCTCAGTCCCTTCGTCTGGTGCGACGGGGGGAACCACAAGTCGAGTCACAAGAGCTTGCTACAACTGTGGAAAGATGGGGCATTTTGCTCATGAATGTTGGAGCGGACGTGCAAAGTCCGATAGGAAGCTTGGAGCAACATATGAAGTAAAAGGGAAGGCGGTGGAGTCAACCGCGTCCCACCATGCTCTAGCCCAGCCTAGAGTATATATTCTTGGTCTGCAAGAGGCCATAAAACAAGCTGACGTGGTGACAGGTATGAGTTAAATTATAGCAGTTTAACTTTATGTAGTTGTTACCTTTTTATATGTTAGCTTATAAATATTGGTGCTAGGCTTTGTGTTGATTTTCGATTGTCCGGCGAGAGCCCTGTTTGAAATGGGAGCTTCGCATTCCTTCTTGTCCGAATGATTCGTATCGCGCATCGGAGTCCCTTTTTCGATGGCAAAAGACAAGTTAGATGTGTTGTTGCCCAATGGGTGCTCAATGTGCGCAGAGAGAATCTGTGTGGTAAAGATATAGATTGGGGACCAGGAGTTTGATTTGTAAGCGTCGGTACTGCCATTAGTGGAGTTCGACGTAATCTTTGGTATGGACTGGCTCTCGGAGCAGCGAGCATGCATTGATTGCAACCGAAAGGAGGTTAAGTTGGGACTGAATACTGATCGGGATACTACATTTGCGGGCATGAATGGGTCGAGTAAGACTTTGATGTCGGCCCTTCAGGTGATCAAGGCAGTTCGGTCTGGGGCAGAGCTGTTTGTCACATTAGTGCAGACTTCAACGCCTAAGCCAAGTCTGGGCAGTATTCCAGTTGTGTCCGAGTATTCTGATGTGTTCCCAGATGATCTCCCAGGAGCCCATCCTCAGCAGGAGATTGATTTTACTATTGAGCTGGTGTCGGGTGCCAAATCGGTGTCACCCTATCTATATCGGATAGCACCAAGGGAGATGGCGGAGCTGAAGGTGCAACTGCAAGAGTTGTTGGAACAAGGGTATGTGCGTCCAAGTTCGTCGTCTTAGAGCGCACTGGTCCTCTTCGTTAAGAAGAAGGATGGGAGCTTGCGACTCTATATCGACTATCGGGAGTTGAACAAGCTTACGGAAAAGAATAAGTATCTGATCCCAAGGATTGACGATCTATTTGATCAGTTGGTCGGGTCAATAGTATATTCGAAGTTAGATCTGAAGTCCGGCTACTACCAATTAAGGATAAGGGAAAGCGACATCCCAAAGACAGCGTTCAGCACACGCTTTAGGCATTACGAGTTCACGGTCATGCCGTTTGGGTTGACCAATGCGTTATCCGTGTTTATGGATCTGATGAACAGGACGTTCAGAGAGTACCTGGACCATTTCGTGATAGTATTTATCGACGATATCTTGGTGTACTCGCAGTGTGAGGATGATCACTACAAGCATCTGCATAGGGTGTTGGAGACATTGAGAAGGAATCAGTTGTATGCTAAGTTCTCCAAGTGTGAGTTCTGGTTATCTTTGGTAGCATTTCTTGGTCATATTATTAGTAGAGAAGGGATAACGGTGGATCTGACGAAGATAGTGGCGATACGGGAGTGGCATCTGTTGTCTACAGTGGCGGAAGTCCGAAGCTTTCTAGGGCTTGCCAGCTACTACAAGCGCTTCATAGAGAACTTCTCGCGGATAGCGCTACCACTCACGATATTGACAAGGAAGGATCAAAAGTTTGTGTGGTCGCTGGAGTGCGAGCAGGCTTTTGAAGAATTGAAGAGGCGGTTGACCACGGCGCCTATTTTATGTTCGTCGAGTGGGATCGAAGGGTTTGAAATCTATAGTGATGCTTCGGGCAGTGGTTTGGGCTGTGTTCTGCTACAGCACGGGAGCATGATAGCCTATGGTTCACGACAATTGAAGGTTTACGAGAGGAATTATCCGGTTCACGACTTAGAGTTAGCGGCCGTGATATTTGCTCTAAAGTTGTGGAGGAGCTACTTGTATGGTGTGAAGGTCGATATCTACACCGATCATAAGAGCCTGAAGTACTTGTTAGATCAGAAGGACCTGAACATGAGGCAGCGGAGGTGGATGGAGTTCCTGGGGGACTATACCTTCGAGATACATTATGTGCCTGGGAAAGGAAATGTAGTGGCGGATGAATTGAGTCGCAGGGCTCCTGCACAGGCCAGCTGGCTATCGGTACATGATGAGAGTTTGTTCTATGATTTGGAGGCATTAGAGATCTCCTGCGTCGACAAGAATACTAGTGCCGAGGTTAAATTATATTGGACAGAGGTGCAGTATGACCTAGCTGATAGGGTTCGGCGGGCTTTGGTTTAGGATAGCAGTATGAAGTAGATCTTAGATGAATCTTTGGATGGGTCAAATTCCCAATTTGCTGTTGAGGATGGACTGTTATGGAGGAACGGTCGCCTATGCGTCCCAAGTGAGGATAATCTTTGGGAGGAGTTGATGTACGAGGCTCATCATACAAAGTACTCAATCCACCCAGGGAGCACGAAGATGTATAAAGACATGAAGAAGTTGTTCTGGTGGCCAGGATTAAAGAAGAATGTAGCACTTTATGTGGCCAAGTGCCAAACATGTGCCTTGGTGAAGGCGGAGTGCCAGAAGCCCGGAGGTTTCTTAAAATCCTTGTCTATCCCGGAGTGGAGGTTTGACGACATTTCTATGGATTTTGTGCATGGTTTGCCAAAGTCGCAGAGGGGAAACGACGTCATCTGGGTGGTCGTAAATAGATTGACAAAAGTATCGCACTTCATCCCGAACAGGAAGGAAGATCCGGTGGAAACGTTAGCCAAACTCTATGTGGATAATATTGTTTGATTGCATGGTGTACCCCGCAGTATTGTTAGTGACCGAGATGGACGCTTCACGTCGAATGACTGGAGGCTGGTGCATTGTCTGTTGGGAACTAAGTTGAGTTTCAGCACAGCCTTTCATCCACAGACGGATGGTCAGATCGAGAGGGTCAATAGGACGATGAAGTACATGCTTCGCATGTGTGTCCTGGATTTCGGAAAGCAGTGGGAAGATCACTTGTACATGGTGGAGTTTGCATATAACAACAGCTATCAAGCGAGTATTGGAATGGCGCCTTTCGAGGTCTTGTATGAGAGAAAGTGTTGCACGTCGTTGTCTTGGTTGGAGACAGGCGAATCGAAGTTATTCAAACGCCAAGCGGTGGAAGACGCCACTTCAATGATATATACAGTTCAGGAACAGTTGAAGATCGCTCAGGACAGGCAGGCAAAATACTATAACGCCAAGCATAGTGTTGAAACCGGAATCCGGTCTCCTGTGGAATTCGACCCTCGGGGAAGGGGTGGTCTCGCGCCTACTCCGCTCCTGCAAGAAAAACAACAAAGAAGACAAGGAGAAACAGACTCAAGGGCTCGGCAGGGAGGTCCCTCCACACACCTGGAAGATCTCAGAGCGCTTCCCCTCCTTAGCCAGATGTCGAGCTAAGGTACCCTCAGAGAGCTCTTGGAAACTGGAGCAAGGAGGCACTGAAAGCGTGTCCTCTGAGGTACCCCTTGGGTCTTACTTATAGTTTTTGGAATCTGAACTGCCAATAACCAGAAGAACTGACCTGAAAATACCAAAAAGCCCTTGATCGGGTCTGCCAACAGCCAAGCTCCGCTGTTCTGAGAAGCTATGCGCAGTCCAACCTGGTCTGCCAACAGCGTGGCTCCGCTGTTCTGAGAGGCTATTCGCACCTACGGGGGGGGTCAGCCCGCATTCCATCCCTCTCCGCGAGAGGCGGGCGCGACCTGGTTCTAGAGGCTCGCCTATGCTTCTCGGGAGAACGCGAGCCGGACAGCCGCGACCCGCCAATCCTCTACCGAGGCGAATAGGAGACCAGGTCGCGTATAGGTGGAGGTCAGGCGGCCATTATGACCCTCGAACGGCTCGCAGATCGCGGGTCGCCGTGCCCATCCGCGAGTACTGGCTCAACGATCGACACCCCCGCTCCGGTCGACGATTCTCTGAGCGAGCGGGAGGGACAGGGGAGCCGTCTTGCCTGGCTCGCTCGCTTGAGGTGAGCGGGAGCGGACCAGCCCCATTGCCGCATGTCTGCTTTTCGCTTGGGTGCGGGTCGCGGGACTGGGTCCGCTCGATCTTCCTGGTGGGGCCCGTTCGACGAACATGGGGTTATACACAATCCCTGCTCTTTCTGAGCTTGATTCAAGCTCGGAAAGAATCATCCAACCCGCGTGTTCGGCGAGTACTGTGCTGAGCTGGCAGGGAATCTTCTGGTGGGGCCCCACTATTCGGCTATAAATATTCCTCTGAGCCCAGGGGGGCCTCCCCAGACCCTCTCATTTTTCTCGATGCCAGTCAGCGAAGAGGTGCGAGCTCGTCTGGCGGCTGCGGGCCAGAAGACTCGGGAGGAGGCCCTCGAGGCCGCCCCCTGCTTAGCGCGTGGGTCTCCCGACCCTCTCTTTAGGCCGGTGAAGGGGAAGATCGTGAGGCGGTCCCCGGCGAGTAACTTCCCGGGTTCCAGCTCGGCTGCTGGTGATGAGGTCGCTTTTGAGGTACGTGACCTTCCTCCTCGGCTTGTTGCTACGTTTCTGACCCCTCGTCTTGCAGGCACTGCATCGTGAAGGCGAGGAGGACCGGGGGAGGATTGCCCCCCTCCCCTGTCGTCCGAGAGGGCTGCTATCCCCTCAGATCTGGACCGTCCGCCCCCGAATGCCCCTCGTTCGCCGGTTCCCCCCGGGCTAGGGAAATCCCTTGCGGCCCTCGAGGGAGAGCCCTTTCAGGGTCGGTCGGGCTCCTCTCGCCCTTCCATCGGTATGGATGACGTGCCAACCCCTGGTAAGCTCTTACTCAGCACCTGCCTTGTTCTCGCTCGCTCCCTCTGAATCGCCCTTCTGCAAGCTACAACACGGTCTCCTCTGAAACTGAGATGAGCGAAGGGTACTCGCCTCCGCCTGACGTGGAGGGTGTTTCAGATTACCTGGGCGACCCGAACGATGCGGCGGGGATGAAGAGGCAGGTGACGCGGCTGTTCCAGAAACATACTCTGCTGCTCCAGGAGCTCGTGAAGAGGGTCGACCAAGACAAGGCCGACACCGAGGCTCGGCTCGCGGCCCTGGAGGGGGCCCCGCGCGCTGCAGAAGGTGGCGAGGTCACTTCACCTGGTGTCCACATCACGCGGGCCGAGGAGCGCCTAAGGAATGCCTCGGAGCAAGTCGGCCTGTCTCAGCGGGAGCTGGTGGCGGTGCGCGACTATCACTATCCTCGCGTTCCGCCGCGATCCGGAACTCAACGGCGGGGCAGGTGGAAGTGGATCCAATACTGATCCACCCTTCTGTCTCCCCGCCTGTAGGATATCGCCGGGTTGTTATTATCTCGAACTTATCCTGTATCTGTAACGATTTGCAACTCTCTCTGCCCGCCTATGGGCCTAATTTTCTGTCGCTGATGTATGTTTGAAAATACCACGTTGTTACTTTTATTCTCCGCGGGGCGGGCTCGAGGGTACTCGCGTACTTTGCTCGCCCTCCCCCTGGGGGGGGCAGGTCAGGGAATGGATTCGCTCTACCCGCCTTGCCGATCGGGGCGGGGGCGAGCCGAGGGGCTCGCAAGCCAGGAGTCTCCCCGACTCGCTCGGAAACCCAGGCGGGCGCGGGCCGAGACTCGCCCGCTCAATTCTTGCGCGGATGCGATCGGGCGGGACCTGCGCCTGATTGGCCTTGACGGTGCAGCAGCGCGTCGGGAAGTCGAACCGTCGGGCTTGATTTTTGCTACACGCACCCCTCCATTCGGCGGGAAATCTACCGCCCTTTCTTTCTCCCTATAAATAGGCCTTGCCGGTTCTGATCCTCCCACTGCTTCAATACACTCCCCCGTTTCCTACTCCTCGGTAAGCACGGCTCGCGCACGCCTTCTGGATCTCTCTCGCTCGAACAGCGACGGTTCGGTGAAATGGGCGGCGGTGGCGGCGATGCGGACGGACGAAGCAAATGCGCTTGGACCTTCTCCGAGCACGACTTTCCCTATGCCGTCATCTCGGAGCGCGAGTACCTAGATGCCCTAGGCGACCACGTCCCGCCGGGATTTTCGGCGAGATGGCCCGGGGAAGGAGAGAAGATCAATGATCTATCCAGGGATGAGCTCGCCATACCCCTGGCTCACTTTGAGGTGGGTCTGCTGCTTCCTCTGTGGCCCGCGGTACGCCAAGTCCTGAAGTACTTCGGGGTCGTCCTGGGTCAGATGACCCCGAACTCCATAGCTGTTATGGTGGGGTTCGCGTGCTTTCTGCGGGAGGAGCGAGTCGAGTTCAGTCTCGCAGTTTTCCGCAAGCTTTTCTCCTTTCGTGCGAACCGGGACGGGACCGCCTACTTCTCCAGTGCCCACCTCAAGGTGCGGGAGACCGTCAATAAGAGTCACAACTGGCTCAAGGAGTTCATGTTCGTCAAGTGGGATTTCGGCAACGTCCCCTTCTCGCCGGTGCAGCTCAGCGAGGCGAGTTACCGCCCGCCCAGCCTCGGGGGCCACGAGGCCGACCTGTGCGGGTTCTTCGCCGGGAAGAACTTCGAGGTTGCGTACTTGCGCCGCAACCTTGATGACCTTGCTGTCGTCCCGCCTGGGGGAGGTTTGTTACTCGCTATTGCTCTGCCTTACCCCTTTCTTCTTTGTCTCACCCCCTCTTCTTGGCAGGCAAGCGGGACGTTCCCCTTCATCCCCCCTACGAGAGCGCTCGGATCGCCCTCGGGGTCCTTGCCTGCGCCCAAGCCGCAGACGCCGCTCAGCGCGACGTCCCTTCAGTCCCTGCTAAAAAGCGGTCGGGCGGCGTACAACCCGCTCCCCCGCCCAAGATGGCGAAGACTGCAGGTCAGCGACCCGCCGGGGGCCAGAGAAAAGGCAAGGCTCCTGCGGATCAGCCTGTCGAGGGTCTCCCCTCTCTGGTCGCCTCGACCAGCGACACCCCTGGCGAGGCGGCGGGCACTTCTGCGCCGCCGGACGGGTCGCAAGCTGCTGCGAAGCCGGTGCCGAGAGGGCACCGCAACTTTGGTTACGGCGAGAAGTATTTGGACGAGCTTGGCGTCCCGCTGCTGTCATGGGACAAGGAGTCAAATCGCGCAGTGGTCTCGACCCTGTTGCCGAGTTGGCTGGAGCAGGACACCATCGGTGGGGAGGCCTACAACTTCTCGTTTGGCCTCTACTCGCAAGAGGATGCCGCTATCTACGACAAAGCGGCGACGCGAGTACTGGTCCACGAGAGCGCGCGGGCCCAGCTGCGCGGCCTGGAGCTAGCCCACATGGTTGGGAGGCGCTGCACCCAGCTGGAGGGGAACGCCACCTCCCTCAAGAAGGTTGCGGACGAGAGGGAGGAGGCCTGAAAGCTTGATCAGGAGGACGCGGATCTTCAGAGGAGACGGGCCGACGCGGCTGAGGAGACCCTCGCGCAGTACATGGGTGGGGTGGTACGTGTTCACCCTCAATAACCGCCCCTTCTCGCGAATCCTCCTTACGATTCTCTCTCCTTTCCCCAGGACACGGCGACGGCGAGCCGGATGGGTGCCGAGATCGCCACCCTTGGTCAGGACAAGTCGGCGTTGGAGGCGCGGGTACGCAAGCTGGAGGCCGCCGCCGCTGTCCCTCCTCCAGATAACAGGGGCTGCCCGCTCGAACACCACTCTGATCACGAGTTGGAGGTGCTGATGCAAAAGAACGCCGCCAGCGCCGCGAAGTACACGATGCAGATGCTGCGACGCGCGGATCTCCTCAAGAGCGAGGCGGCGGAACTCTCAGCGGGCGACGTGGTGCCGGCGCTGTTCCTTCCCGTGCCGGACCCCGGGGATAAGTCCTTCCAGCGTATTTAGGACTTCTCGCCCCGGATCTCGCGTCGCCCTCGCTTCTTTGACATTCGTTTATTAGGTGTATATACTATGTACTTTTTGCCGTTTGGGATGTAAGCGCGGGCCGCGCCTATACTTTCTGATTTTTGTCTATTAATGCTCTTATAAATGCTTCCCCACTCATTACTTACGCCCGTCTGCTATCATTACGCGATGTAATTTTCCCGTTTTCGCGCTCGCTGCCGCTCACCTCGCGTTGCGTCGACGAGGTCGTATGCCTACGCATTCTGCTTAGGAGTCATAGGAGGCCCGAAAGGTCGTCCCGCTGTGGGCGACCCGCATCAGCGGCGCGGCCTCCGCTGCCGAGGCTACTCACTGACCAGACGAGGCGAGGCGGCTCGCTGTTTGCCCGAGATATCAGATTCTTGCGGGTTGACCACTTTGCGGTGCGACCCGGGTTCTCGCCTCCTTTCGGTCGCCGACCTGGGGGCTGGGTGGTTACTCTAGATCCCCCCTTTCGGTTAATCTTCGTGATTCCAATCCATTATTAACACCATTTGAGTAATTTCCGGCACTGCCAGCTAGGTGGGAGCCCGGCAGCGTGATTCGCTCTGGGTCGCAAACTATTGTTGTCGAGTGACCTCCGACCCTGCCAGCTAGGTGAGAGCCTGACAGCGGGATCTGCTCGAGGCCCACGGATGACACCGAGTGACTTCCGGCCCTGCCAGCTAGGTGAGAGCCTGGCAGCGGGATCTTCTCGGGGTCCAAACACATTCCATCGAGTGACTTCCGGCCCTGCCAGCTAGGTGAGAGCCTGGCAGTGGGATCTTCTCGAGGCCAAGGATGACACCGAGTGACTTCCGGCCCTGCCAGCTAGGTGAGAGCCTGGCAGTGGGATCTTCTCGGGGTCCAAACACATTCCATCGAGTGACTTCCGGCCCTGCCAGCTAGGTGAGAGCCTGGCAGCGGGATCTTCTCGAGGCCAAGGATGACACCAAGTGACTTCCGGCCCTGCCAGCTAGGTGAGAGCCTGGCAGCGGGATCTTCTCGGGGTCCAAACACATTCCATCGAGTGACTTCCGACCCTGCCAGCTAGGTGAGAGCCTGGCAGCGGGATCTTCTCGAGGCCAAGGATGACAACGAGTGACTTCCGGCCCTGCCAGCTAGGTGAGAGCCTGGCAGCGGGATATTCTCGGTGTCCAAACACATTCCATCGAGTGACTTCCGGCCCTGCCAGCTAGGTGAGAGCCTGGCAGCGGGATCTTCTCGAGGCCAAGGATGACACCGAGTGACTTCCGGCCCTGCCAGCTAGGTGAGAGCCTGGCAGCGGGATCTTCTCGGGGTCCAAACACATTCCATCGAGTGACTTCCGGCCCTACCAGCTAGGTGAGAGCCTGGCAGCGGGATCTTCTCGAGGCCAAGGATGACACTGAGTGACTTCCGGCTCTGCCAGCAAGGTGAGAGCCTGGCAGCGGGATCTTCTCAGGGTCCAAACACATTCCATCGAGTGACTTCCGGCCCTGCCAGCTAGGTGAGATCCTGGCAGCGGGATCTTCTCGAGGCCAAGGATGACACCGAGTGACTTCCGGTCCTGCCAGTTAGGTGAGAGCCTGGCAGCGGGATCTTCTCGGGGTCCAAAAACATTCCATCGAGTGACTTCCGGCCATGCCAGCTAGGTGAGAGCCTAGCAGCGGGATCTTCTCGAGGCCAAGGATGACACCGAGTGACTTCCGGCCCTGCCAGCTAGGTGAGAGCCTGGCAGCGGGATCTTCTCGGGGTCCAAACACATTCCATCGAGTGACTTCCGGCCCTGCCAGCTAGGTGAGAGCCTGGCAGCGGGATCTTCTCGAGGCCAAGGATGACACCGAGTGACTTCCGACCCTGCCAGCTAGGTGAGAGCCTGGCAGCGGGATCTTCTCGGGGTCCAAACACATTCCATTCCTCCATGCAGGCTGGCTATGACAGTACTAGAGCATTGAAGAAATTCATTATAACGAAATTGTCGCTTACATGCTTTAGGGGAAAAAACGCTTCAAGTCATCACTGCTCCAGGTGTGACTCAGGGTCTCGCCCTCTACATTTTGGAGTCGATAGCCTCCTGACTTTAGAGCTTCCTTTACAATAAATGGTCCCTCCCAGCTGGGATTGAGCTTCCCTACGGATGTTGACCTCCCTACTGCATCCACTTTCTTCAGTACCAAGTCCCCTTCCACGAGCTGCTTGACCCTGACATGCTTGTCAAAGTACTTGGCCATTCTTCTTTTCACCTCCTCCTACCGGATAGTGGAAAGGTCCCTCACCTCTTCCACCATGCCAAGGGAGAGCCTCAGTTCCTCCTCATTCTCTGCTTGTCATTCCTCACGGCCTTCTTTTGCCGCCACGACTCGCGGTGTTCGGACTTCGAATTCTATGGGGAGCACTGCCTCGCATCCATGGGAGAGTTTGAAGGGGGTCTCCCCCGTAGCCGTATTGGGGGTGGTCCTCAGGGCCCAAAGAACTGCAGGAAGCTGCTCCACCCAACTCCCCTTCAAATTCTCCACCTTATTTTTGAGGAGGTTGACGATGATCTTGTTTGCGGCCTCCACCTGCCCATTACTCCTGGGGTGATGGACCGAGGCGAACCTGAGGTCGATTCCAAGCTGCTCGCAGAAGCTGGTGAACTCGGCACTGGCGAACTGGGGCCCGTTGTCCGTGACGATGGCCTGGGGCAGCCCATGGCGACAGATGATCTCCCCCCAAACAAAGTTCCTGATCACCTGGGAGGTCACCTTGGCCAACGCCTTCACCTCCATCCACTTTAAGAAGTAGTCAATCATTACCAGGAGGAACCTTCTCTGACCGCTGGCTTAGGGGAATGGCCCAACCAAATCCATTCCCCAAATTGCGAAAGGCCATGGGGTCGTGATACTTCTGAGTCGCTGGGCTGGCTGTAGCTGGAGAAGGGCGAATAACTGTCACTTATGACAACTTCTTGCGAACTCTGCAGCGTCTCGTCCCAGGGTGGGCCAGAAATACCCTTGCCTGACTATCCTTCCCTCCAGGGTCCGACTCCCGGAGTGACTCCCACATTCCCCGGAGTGGACTTCCTCCAAGATCCTCTGTACTTCGCCCTCGGCCACGCAGCGAGCCAACATCCCTGAGAGGATCTTCATGTATAGCTGCCCGTCCTGGAGGAGGTAATATGCTGACTTGTGCCTTAGTTTCTTCTTGTCTACCCCCTCCGGGTACTCTCCCGTGGAGAGAAAAATCACAACTGGATCCATCCACGAAGCTTGTTGATCGATTTCCATGAGCTCTCCCTCTTCGATGGAGGGGAAGAACAGGTCGGTGATGGTGCCCCCCACATAGGGACCATGCTTCGCTAGCTGATCTGCTTGTTCATTCTCTTCCCTGGGCACGTGTCGGATGGTGAAAGTTTGAAAAGTGCCAATGACCCCCTTTACCTTCGCCAAGTACGATCGCAGGATGGTCTCCCTTGCCTCGAACTCCCCGTTGATCTAGGAAGCTACCACCATGGAGTCAGTAAGGACCTCCACATCCGACGCCCCCAGCTCCCTGGCCAGGCATAACCCCGCTATCACGGCCTCGTACTCGGCCTGGTTGTTGGTAACGGGAAAGTGCACCACCACCGTCTGCTCAATTCGAGTCCCCTGAGGGCTTTCCAGGATCACCCCTACCCCTAGGGAATGCCTTCCTGAGGCGCCATCCACCCTCACCTTCCAAGGAGTCGGGCGGGTGAGCTCTTATTCCGCCACTTCAACCATGTAGTCGGCCAGGAAGTCGGCCATCTCCTGAGCTTTGATCGAGAGCCGCGGAACGAAGGAGACGTCGAACTCGCTCAACTCCACCGACCACTTAGCCAGCCTGCCTGAATGCTCCACCCCCTCGAAGATGTTGCGGAGAGGATGGTCGGTCACCACTCGGATTGAGTGTGCTTGGAAGTAAGGTCGCAGTCTCCGAGTTGAGATGATCAGCGCGAAGGCTAGTTTCTCCAAGATCGGATACCGGAGCTCAGCCTTCCTCAGGACCCGGCTCACGTAATAAATAGGGAGCTGCCTCTTCCCCTCTTCACGAACCAAAACCGAACTCAAGGCCTCCGCCCCGACCCCCAGATATAAGAACAGGTCCTCCCCCTCCTTCGGCCCTTGGAGCAGCGGAGCCTGCGTCAGCTGTGCCTTGAGGGCCTGGAACGCCCCCTCGCACTCCTTGGTCCATTCAAACCTCCGACCACCCCTTAGCGTTTTGAAGAAGGGGGAGCACTTCTCCCCTGCCCGAGAAAGGAAGCGACTCAGCCCTGTTAGCTTCCCTGTCAGCCATTGGACCTCCTTTGCATTCCACGGGGACCCCAGCTCCAAGATAGCCCTGACCTTATCTAGATTGGGCTCGACCCCCGCGGGGGTGAGGAGGTGCCCCAAGAACTTTCCCCTACTGGCCCCGAAGATACATTTCAGGGGATTCAACTGCATCTTGTACTTGCGCAGGGTGGTGAAGGTCTCCTCCAGGTCCCGGAGGTGGGAGTCCACATCCCGACTTTTGATCATGAGGTCATCTACATACACCTCCAAATTCCTCCCCCTCTGCTCCTTGAAGACCCTATCCATCATCTTTTGGTAGGTTGCCCCAGCATTCTTCAGCCCGAAGGGCATCATCTTGTAGCAGTAGCATCCGTCCCCTGTGATGAATGAGACATCCTTGATGTCTGGGGGGTGCATCCTGATTTGATGATAACCTGAAAAAGCATCTAAGAAACTCATTACATAATAACCGACGGCTGAGTCAACCAGCGCGTCGATTTGAGGCAAATGATAACAGTCCTTAGGACAAGCTTTATTAAGTAAGGAAAAATCGATACACATCCTCCACCGGTCGTCTCCTTTTTTTAACCATAACCACGTTGGAGACCCAGCCGGGGTACTGAATCTCAGACATGAAGCCGGCTTTGAGGAGTTTCGCCACCTCCTCCCTGATGGGCTCCGCCAGCTTGTCCGCAGTGGACCTCTTCTTCTGCTGAACGGGGCGTGTTCCCGGGTCCAGGTTGAGGCGGTGGCAAGCCACATCCGTGTCAACCCCCGGCATCTCCGCGGCGTTCCAAGCAAAGACATCCACGTTCTTCTGGATGCACTCCAGCATCCTGCCTTGGTCCTCCGGGGTCAGCCCCCTGCTGACGCGGATCTTCTCCATCCTGCCTCCTCTGGTGAACACTTCCAGCTCCACCACTTACTCTACTGCCTCCAGCATGGCTTGCTCCCCCCATCCCTCGGCATCCCCCTCCTCTGGAACAGGGACCTCTACCTCCATTTCCTCTCCCATGCCCCTCACTTCGGCCACCTCCTCCAGATCTCCTCCTGCCGCATCTTCTGCGCAGTCCTTCACTTCCAGCTCCTCCTCTCCTGCTTCCTGCTCGACCTCCTCCATCCTTCGCCCCATCTCCTCGGCTCCCTCCTGCCAGGAGATGGTGTTCACCGCAGTGACATAACACTCCCGTGCCACCTTTGGGTCCCCCCTGACCCTGACCTGGACCCCATTAGCGTTGAACTTCAAGCACTGATGGAAAGATGAGGGGACGCAGCGGAAGGCGCTGATCAGGGGCCTCCCGAAGATGGCGCTGTAGCTGCTGGGGGCGTCCACGATGACGAACTTGCAGTTTCGGGACTGCCCCCCCAAGATGACATGGAGACCAACTCCTCCCTCTACTTCCTTCCTTTCTCCTGAAAACCCGAACAAGGGGCCATCTGAGGCCAGCACCCTCTTTGCCTCCACCTTTATCGCGTCGAACGCCTTTTTGAATACGACGTTGACGGAACTCCCGTTGTCCACGAGGATCCGAGAGACGGTGAAATTCTCGATGGCCGCCTTGATGACCAGCGCATCACAGAATGGATCCTCGTGGTCTGGCATATCACTCCTGGAGAAGGTGATCCTCTTCTCCGGTGGCGGGGTCTGGGATGTAGAGGCGACGCTCCGCCGGTACATGGTGTGGAGACTTGCCTTGCGGGAAGCCTCGATCCCCACTCCCCCGTGGATCACTCTGATCCCTCCTCGGGTCCCCACATCCACCCGGTCTTCGCAACGATCCTCCTCCGCCCGAGGCAGGACCTCCTCAATCCTCACTTCATGCCGCCCTTGCTGCTGCTGCTGCTCCCTATTCCCTCTCATTTCGAGGAACTCTGGGCAGGTGGCCGTGGCGTGCCCCTCTTCCTGATGGAAGTCGCAATAGGGCAGCTCCACCCTGACCTCCCTTCTCCTCCTCCTCATGATCCCCCTCCTTGCTCCTAAGGCTATGGCCATGGCCTCCTCCTGATAGGGGAGTCGGGGCCTCTGGCCCTGCCTCCAGCCCGGAGGGTGGAACTGATCTTGCCTCCCCTGGTAGTGGTCCCTTCCGTGGTATCCCCGCTGTGGCCCCTGCCCCTGCCACTCAGGTCTCCATCCCAGTCGACGGTCGGGCTCCTGACGCCCCCACCTCGGCTGCTGCTGCCACTGGAGCTGCCTTTGCTCCCTCTGTCGAGGCTCTCCTCTTCTCTCCTCTTGTCCTCTTCCTCCTCACGTCTCCTTCTCTTCCACCATGTCCCACCTGGCCAGCTTCCTTGCAAACTCCGGGTTCGACGCCTCCCCGTCGACCTCTCTCGCCGCCCTCTCCATCAACTCCTCGTAGGAGAGGGGTGGAACTCTCTTCAGCTCCATTCGGAAGAAACCCTGCTGCAGGCCCAGGGTAAAGGCCATCATCAGACTATGGCCCGGCATCTCCTGGAACTGAGTAACTTCCTCCTGGAATTGATCCACATAGTTCCCCAATGTCTCGTTCACCCCCTGCTTAATGTGGAACAAAGACTCGAACTCCTTCTTCCTCTTCTTTGAGGTGGTGAATCTCAGCATGAACCCTCGACGCAGGTCCTCGAAGTAGTAGATGGAGCTGGCCGGGAGCTGGTGGAACCACTCCCTTGCCTTCTCCCGGAGGGTGATGGCGAAAAGTCGGCATTTGAATCCGTCCGACATCTGACGGATGGAGACCACATCCTCGAACCATTGGACATGCTGGACCGGGTCTCCCTTCTCGGTGGAGTAGGACATCTCAGGCTCCCTGAACCCGTCTAGAACTGGAGCTGAGGAGACCAGCTCACTGAAAGGACTGCCTCCCCCCACTGGGCGAGCCGGCGAGTCTCGCGAGCCTAGCTCGTCGAACCGGCCTGGCCTGCCGAGCCGGGGAAAAGCTCGCGCCCGGGGAGTTTGCACCCCCGGCCTTCCTCGGCCACCTCCTTCCCAGCTCGCCTGTCGGGAGCATCCTCGCCCAAAGAGGGGGCGGCCATGATCTGGGCTACCGGGGTCGAGCACTCGGCCCGCGTGCCGAGTGCGAATTTGACGAGGCTCAACACCTCGTTCCTGAAGTCTTCCAACATCCCCACCGTGGCGAGAGGCGGCGGGGGGGCGGCGAGTTCGGCCTGTCTGATCCCTGTCCTCCTGTCATCCAACTCGCTGAAGCTTTTCTTCACTGACCACGCTCCACGCTCACCGCACCAAAATGTTGAAACCGGAATCCGGTCTCCTGTGGAGTTCGACCCTCGGGGAAGGGGTGGTCTCGCGCCTACTCCGCTCCTGCAAGAAAAACAACAAAGAAGACAAGGAGAAACAGACCCAAGGGCTCGGCAGGGAGGTCCCTCCACACACCCGGAAGATCTCAGAGCGCTTCCCCTCCCTATCCAGATGCCGAGCTGAGGTACCCTCAGAGAGCTCTTAAAAATTGGAGCAAGGAGGCACTGAAAGCGTGTCCTCTGAGGTACCCCTTGGGTCTTACTTATAGTTTTTGGAATCTGAACTGCCAATAACCAGAAGAACTGACCTGAAAATACCAAAAAGCCCTTGATCGGGTCTGCCAACAGCCAAGCTCCGCTGTTCTGAGAAGCTATGCGCAGTCCAACCTGGTCTGCCAACAGCGTGGCTCCGCTGTTCTGAGAGGCTATTCGCACCCATGGGGGGGGGGGGGGGGTCAGCCCGCATTCCATCCCTCTCCGCGAGAGGCGGGCACGACCTGGTTCTAGCGGCTCACCTATGCTTCTCGGGCGAACGCGAGCCGGACTGCCGTGACCCGCCAATCCTCTGTCGAGGCGAATAGGAGACTAGGTCGCGTATAGGGGGAGGTCAGGCGGCCATTATGACCCTCGAACGGCTCGCAGATCGAGGGTCGCCGAGCCCATCCACGAGTACTGGCTCAACGATCGGTGCCCCCGCTCCGGTTGACGATTCTCTGAGCAAGCGGGAGGGACGGGGGAGCCGTCTCGCCTGGCTCGCTCGCCTGAGGTGAGCGGGAGCGGACCATCCCCCTTGCCGCATGTCTGCTTGTCGCTTGGGTGCGGGTCGCGGGACTGGGTCCGCTCGATCTTCCTCGTGGGGCCCGTTCGACGAACACGGGGTTGTACACATAGGAACGTGGAGTTCGGTGTTGGCGACTGGGTGTATTTCAAAATCAAGATGTTCAAGGGTGTCTCGCGGGTTCGACGCATGAAGAAGTTGAGTCCGAGATACCTTGGACCGTTTGAAGTCCTGGAGCGGGTTGGCAAAGCAGCGTATCGATTAAAGCTGTCAATGGAGTTGAGTGGGCTACACGATGTGTTCCATATATCGGTGTTGCGGAAGGTGGTGCAAGAGCGTTCGCAGGTCGTTGCGGTCGATCAAGTGCCGGTTGATTACGGGTTGACGGCAAAGGTCAAACCAGTACGCATTGAAGACTTTGAAGTCAAATGATTCCGCAACAAGTAAATCTGAATGGTTAAAGTCCGTTGGGATAACTGCGGACGTGAGGAGCTTTCATGGGAGCGAGAGCAGACTTTGTTGGAGGAATACCCCGAGTTATTCCACTCAGGTAACATTTAAATTTTGTGTACCTTTACATAATTTCGGGATGAAATTCTTTAAAGGGGGGAGATTTGTAACACCCCGAAAATCGTAATCGAACTGGTCGCGTCCTAAGGAATTTTTGGTGCTTTAATATGGGTACACGGCCTGGGACACGGGCGCGTCCAAGTCCGTGTCTTCCTCTGTGTTGGCCGGCTGTGTCCAGAAAAGGACACGGTAGGAAACACGGCAGCGACACAGGTGTGTCAAGCATGACACGGGCGTGTGCATACCCATGTCACCACCCGTGTTCCCAAGGGACGTGACGGTTGGCATGGCAGTTATCTGTGACACGCCCCTAGGTCACGGGCGTGTCAGGACACGACACGAGTGTGTCAGGTTAAGATACGGGCGTGTCTTGACCCGTGTCCGTTTCTGTGCTCGACGATCGTGCCTGGATCGGGGCACACGGCCTGGGACACAGCCATGTGCAAGGCCGTGTTCGACCCAGGATTGAGGAATTTTGGGCGGTTCTGAGCCGTTCGTTTTCTTTAAATAAGATCTGACGTCCCAGGTGTGTTCCTGCTTTGTTAAGGCCAGGAATTGAGGATTAATTCCTCATTTTTCTCTTAAGCTTTCTCTTTCTAAGGAGTTAGAGAGAGGAGAGAGCAAGGAGGAAGGAAGAGGAGGATTCCGGCCGCCGGCGGAGCATCGGAGCACCGAATCGAGAACCAAGACCGGATCCGCGGAGGAAATTCCCTTGCGAAGCTTTCCATCTGGATAGATTCCCATGGCGCAAAAGCGAACTGCAAGGGTAACGATTCTCTACTTGAGCATGTGAAGCTCTCTTTCTTTTGCATAAGGAAACCCGCTCCCGCGAGTGTGCGGTGAGTGTGTGGTGTTCCTTGGGGTTGACGTGAATAGTCCCCTTTGTGTTGCATATAGAGTCCAGAACTGAAGTACGGACATAGGCATTGTGTGTGAAGCCTACCCGGACGTGTTGGTCTGGATCGGTGATGTTGCATATTGTATGGTTTGCCGAAGAAGACTTCGTGCTTTGTGTTTTTGGGTTTCTACACGGTAGATTGCAGCAGGGATCCTTGGGGATTAACTCCAAGGCGCATCCGGAAAACTGAGCTGAAACGTAGTTCTGCTAACTTGGCGGTCGGGGAGCCAGCCTTGAACATAACTGGGTTATGTGATGTTTGGAAATGTTTTGGGATCCGAGAGAAGCTTGGCCCATGTGTATGTCTTAAAGTGATTATGCGGAGTGAGCAACGGGCAAGTGGAATCGGACTTGGGCTATGTGGTTCGGTGCTAGAGACCCAAAAGAGGGACTGGCCGTTGGCATAGTCGGGAGTCTTAGACTGTGGTCAAAAAGACTAAAATGCTCGCGATGTTGCCATCCCGGGGATGGTGGTGAAGCCACGGAATTGACCGGATTCACCGATAATGTGCCCCGAGTGCACGGGGTGTTTGGTTGTACGAGCCTACACCTGTGGCGAAGTATGTTTGTACTTTATTTTTTAGCTGGGCTAATGAAATGCAGGGAAGGAGCACCGCCGTCCCGAGTAAGGGGCGGGGTCGTTATAATTTGGTCGGCTTTGGCTGACCGTTACTTTGTTTGCCACCGTACGGTGGAATGTTGCTTGCAGCTGCCGCGGAGCCAAGTACCAAATAGCGGGCTAAAGCCCATGTTGCTGAGCTGGCCCTCGAAGGCCAAAGCGAATTGTTGTTTTCTTTTATTTTTGTCATGTGTGGCAGGCCTGCGAGCCGATGTATGTAAATCATTAATTTGTTAAGTAAACTCTTGTAAGGCCATAAGGCCAAGTACTTTAAGTGTATTTGTTATTTCATGCCTATGGTAGTATGTGGACATTCATGATAGTTATTATTTAATTATGGGTTCTTTCCGACTGTTTAAAAGCTTCCGCTAGAATGCTCTGTGTTAGGGCGAGTAGTTATAGTTGGGTTTTTGATATTCTTATATAACCCTTCCGACTGTCCGTGGTATATGGCATCGGGTTCCAGCTGGACCTTCTGTTATATGTCATTTGACAGATGGGGGTGTTACACACCGCCAGGAGTTTGAAGGAAAATAGAAAAGGAAGAAAGAAGAGGAACCAACTCTTACAAGACAAGAAGAACGACGTCAGAGTGAGCATCGTCACGATAGTCGTCAACGTGACCTTCCCAGGAATGGGGGGCAACATCCACTTCAGGAATATACCCCTCTGAATACCACCTGCGCTAATGTGATGTATGCAATTCAAAAAGATCCAGCATTCCAACGACCAAGAGCACCGCGGCCAAACCCCAAGGCTAACCGGACAAGATACTGCGAGTTCCATCGCACAACGGGTCACAACACCGAAGAGTGTGTCGGGCTAAAAGATGAAATTGAATGTCTTGTCCGTCAGGGGATCCTCGGGAGATTTTTGCAAGGACAAGCACAGATCTCAGCACAAGGAAACGGTGGAGGAAGGCAGATGATGGGCAACATAGAGACCATCGCCGAACCACCGACGATGGATACCTAGGATGGGCGCTCTCCCCGACGCAGGATAACCCTCTACAGCACGCTTGCAGCCTGGAATTTGCGTCGCATCCATCCCTCCGCATTTTTCATTAATGTTGTTTATCGTCTGCATTTTCCATCATCTTATTTCCATCACTTTAAAACACTAAAAGTCACGAGCTCAGGCTCGCGCAAACCATGTTTATTTCCAAGTACAATATCATATTTGTTTTAAGGTAAAGATGTGCTTACAAACCAAACAAGCAGGTTATTCACCAACTTTGCCCCTCAACGTCATGCCATTGGCAGGGCCTGCCCCCCTCGCGATTGTACCCGGATTGACCACTTACGTTCTCCGACACCCGGATTGAGCGCCTAGGTTCTCCGACAGTCGGATTGAGTACTTACATTCTCCGACGTCACTCTTCATGCCATCGTTAGGGCCTGCCCCCCTCGCGATTGCACCCGGATTGAGCACTTACGTTCTCTGGCACCTGAATTGAGCACCTACGTTCTCCGGCGGTCGGATTGAGTACTTACATTCTCCGACGTCACTCTTCATGTCATCGTCAGGGCCTGCCCCCCTCGCGATTGCACCCGGATTGAGCACTTACGTTCTCCGGCACCCAGATTGAGCACCTACGTTCGCTGACGGTCGGATTGAGTACTTATATTCTCTGACGTCACTCTTCATGTCATCGTCAGGGCCTGCCCCCCTCGCGATTGCACCCGGATTAAGCACTTACGTTCTCCGGCACCCGAATTGAGCACCTACATTCTCTGACGGTCGGATTGAGTACTTACATTCTCCGATGTCACTTTTCATGCCATCGTCGGGGCCTGCCCCCCTCGCGATTGCACCCGGATTGAGCACTTACATTATCTGGCACCCGGATTAATCACATGCGTTCTCCGACGGTCGGATTGAGTACTTACATTCTCTGACATCACTCTTCATGCCATTGCCAGGGTCTGCCGCCCTCGCGATTGCACCCGGATTGAGCACTTACGTTCTTCGGCACCCGGATTGAGCACCTACGTTCTCCGACTGTCGGATTGAGTACTTATATTCTCCGACGTCACTCTTCATGCCAACACCGTGGGGGCCTGCCCCCCTCACGAAGAAGCTGCGAGCATCCCTCGTGCAAACTAAGCCGCGAGCAACCCTCATGCAACACCGTGGGGGTCTGCCCCCCTCACGAAGAAGTCGTGAGCATCCCTCGCGCAAACTAAGCTACGAGCAACCCTCGCACAACACCGTGGGGGTCTGCCCCCCTCACGAAGAAGCCGCGAGCATCCCTCGTGCAAACTAAGCAGCGAGCAACCCTCGTGCAACACCGTGGGGGCCTGCCCCCCTCACGAAGAAGCCGCGAGCATCCCTCGCATAAACTAGCGAGCAACCCTCGCGCAACACTGTGGGGGCCTGCCCCCCTCACGAAGAAGCCGCGAGCATCCCTCGCGCAAACTAAGCCGCGAGCAACCCTCGTGCAACACCGTGGGGGCATGCCCCCCTCACGAAGAAGCCGCGAGCATCCCCGCGCAACACCGTGGGGGCCTGCCCCCCTCACGAAGAATCTGCGAGCATCCTTCGCGCAAACAAAGCCGCGAGCATCCCTCGCACAAGCCAAGCCGCGAGCATCATTTGCGCGAGCATCCCTCACATACACTAAGTCGCGAGTATCTCTCACACAAACTAAGTTGCGAGCATCCCTTGCTCAATCTAAGTCATGGACCCAAGTTGTGCACATTAAGCAGCGAACCAGCGCTAACAAGCAGCCAAGATGACATAAAAAACAAAAATGCCATAACAAAATGATACAAGTACAATCAATGCCTAGGAGCAACAACAGGCAAAACTAAACAAGGGGCAAAACACAATACGCCCGACTGAACAACGAAGCATAAAACAGTAAGTGTATACGTGCTGCTACTCGTCCTCAGCATCTGAGTCAGAGCGCTCATCCTCAGAAACATCTGCAAAGCTGAAACAGGATGTGTCGCATCCCAGGCACTTGCTAACTAGGCAAAAAGCCTTCGAAACACCGCGTCGAAGCGCTAGCTCACGAACATCGTCCATTTGGGGCTCCACCTCCTTAGACCAAATCTCTTCACGAACCTCCTCCGCAATCAAGCTGCGATCTCGCATGTAGTCCAGCGAGTCCAGGTATTCTGCAAGTCCTGCGGCCTTCAGCTCCGACGCATGGCTGTCAGAAGACAGCATCTCTACTTGGGCCTTCGCCACCCGTAGCTGAGTATCGAGGTCGGAGGCCTCATCCTGTGTCGCCTGCAACTCGGCCTTCAAGCCCAAGGTCTCCTCCTTCGAGTGCTTCAACATCGGGGTGGTCCTCTCCACCAGAGTCTTCTCTATCGCCAAAGCCGCACGCGCATCCTCTAGCTCAGACTTCAGCACTGACCCGGTCCGGTGAATCCACACCGCGTCCCGATCATGCTCCTCCCTCAAGGAAGCAAGCAAGCTCGACGTCAACCGGAGCTTCTCCTGAAGGGCAAGGTACACGTCCTTCAGACTCACGTAATGATCATTCCAAGTCAATGCAATCTGCGCCTGGATCTTTATCTGCACAAAAAAGAAAAGGGCAAAGTTAGTCTCTATTAGCAAAAGATGATAAGGGAAAAAGCCTTGGAAACAAACCAAATCCATATCGCATCACTCATCGCCCTTAAGGAAGAGGACATCTGCAGAGCAGCTACACCAGCAGTTGCCAGGGGGACTGGGGAAGCAAGTATCTGCACCTTAGGAGTCAAATCATGACAAGCATCAGAGGTCACCGCTGCCACCACATCAAGGTCACCAGAAGGCGCCGTCACCGCTTTCCTCTTACGGTCCCCTCCTCGAGAAGACTCCGCTGGCCAGCATGTGTCCGCCGAAATACCGCATTGCACCAACCGCTTCTCTTCCACATAAACATAAATGCTGAACAGATGATTGGCCAACTTACGAGGCTCAGAAAATCCAAGCACCGGGGAAAAATCCCGCTCCTTCCCCCTCACGCGGCGGCAGCGATCGGGAAGCATATCCCACACCTCAGGAAGACCCCGTGAATTCTTGACCTATCCAAACAAAGTGTTGTCATGGCGACGGTCTTTGCGGGCCTCAAACTCCAACCAGACCTTGTTGTTGCGTACCTCCATCCACTCGTCACCATCAGAATGAACATCGCACCAATCCCAAAATTGGTCCAGGGAAAGCCGGCCTCCATGCTCGCGGAAGAAAGCAACTAAGCCCATAATCCGAGCAATTCTAGCCGGAACGAACTGGGAAATAGGCACCCCGCAAAACCTCAAGATCTCAACCACCTCCTCGCACGGCGGAAAACGGAAGCCGTCATGACAGTAGGAACCAAAGGAAATCTCTCTTCTCTCGCTCATTTCGCTCTTGGATAGCAAAGATTTGGGGGAAATTGATGGGTTCCACCTTCATTTATGTTAGAAAGTAGCGAAAAGAAGCGAAAAGTAGAGAACAAGCGAATAAACTTTTGAATAATTGAAATTTTATTATCCAAAAAAGATATCATTTACAAAGGTATGACCTCCCTTATATAGAATGGAGGAGATAAGAAGAGAGTATACAAACAATGTGGGACTAAACATTTACAGTACTGAGCGGCTAGAATAATGGAGACCGCACAGGCCGCGCGGTTAGACAGATGGGTTAACCGCTCGGCAACTCCAGCAGGATAGAACAGGCCGCAGAGGTAGACCGATAGACCGCCCGGTTAACAAACCGCAGGATCAGACCGCTAAGCCGCTCGGTCAACAAACCGCTGGATCAGACCGCTAAGCCGCCCGGTCTAATACTTCAACACTCTCCCTCAAGCTGGAGCATAGATATCAATCATGCCCAGCTTGTCACAAATGCGGAAGAAGGAAGTAGAAACCGGCTTGGTGAAGATATCTGCCAACTCTTTGTCAGAGGTGACAAAAGGAGTACAAATCTGTTTCTTCAAAATCTCTTCCCGAATGAAGTGACAGTCAACCTCTATATGCTTTGTTCTCTCATGGAAGACCGGATTTCTGGATATGTGTATAGCGGCCTTGTTGTCACAGAACATAGGGAGAGGACAGTCATATACCTCGCCCAGGTCAAGCATGAGAGCCCGCAACCACTTTAACTCACATGTGGTTGACGCCATACTCCGGTATTCTGCTTCGGCACTGGATCTGGAAACAACGGACTGTTTCTTGCTCTTCCAACTCACGAGATTACCTCCAACAAAGGTACAAAAACCTAATGTGGATTTACGATCACCTTTGTCATCCGCGTAACTTGAATCTGAGTAGGCCTCAACCCTCAGATGACCATTCCTCTGAAAGAGTAACCCTCTGCCCGGTGCTGCTTTGATATACTCTAAAATCTTCAGGGCGGACTGAAGATGGCGCTCCCTGGGAGCTTGCATAAACTGACTGACCTTGCCTACAGCGTAGGCGATGTCGGGTCTAGTCACTGTGAGATAGATGAGTTTGCCTACCAAACGTATGTACTGTGTGACATCAGATAGAAGAGGCGAATCATCCGTCCACGTTTTGTCTTCTCCAACAGCCATGGGAAAACGAGCTGGTTTGGCACCTGTCAATCCTGCTTCTCGTAGAAGATCAAGTGCATACTTCCGTTGAGAGAGAACCAAGGAGTCAAGTTTCCGAGAGATTTCTATCCCCAAAAAGTATTTTGGGGAGCCCATATCCTTCGTGACCAAGTGCTGACGGAGGTGCTTCTTCGTCAAGTCCACCCCATCTCGGTCATCGCCAGTAAGGAGAATATCATCCACATATACGGCCAAAACCACCAGTCCCGAGGCCGTTTTGCGAATGAATAAGGAGTGATCGGCCGAACTCCTTTGAAAGCCGATGGTAGCCACAATACCACTGAATTTGTCGAACCATGCCCGAGGGCTCTGCTTTAGGCCATAAATGGCCTTCTTCAAATGACAGATATGTGTCTCCCCCTGAGCAACATACCCAGGAGGTTGCTCCATATAGACGTCCTCCTGAAGATCGCCATAGAGAAAGGCATTCTTCACATCAAGCTGGGAAATAGCCCAAGCTCGGTTAACAGCCACAGAAAAGAGAACCCGGATGGTGCTGAGGCGAGCAACCGGAGAGAAGGTATCAAAATAATCAACGCCATAAGTCTGAGTAAAGCCCTTTGCCACCAGCCGGGCTTTGTAGCGATCCACAGTGCCGTCGGGGCGAAACTTCACAATGAAGACCCAGCGACAGCCAACCACATCAGTGCCCACGGGAGGAGGAACCAGGGTCCAGGTACCCCGTTCAGTAAGAGTAGTCATCTCCTCATCCATGGCAGACTTCCAATGAGGGAGAGCGAGAGCCTCCTGGTAGGTACGGGGAGTAGAAGTAGCAGAGATAGCCAAGGCAAAACACCTGCGAGAAGGAGAAAGCTGATCATAGGAAACAACAGCCGTGAGCGGGTGTTGAGTACACGCCCGCACCCCTTTGCGAAGGGCAATGGGAACATCCAGGTCAACGGGAGCGTCAGCGACCGGAGCGTCCGTGGCGGAGAAGGCTGGCCCGGGACTAGAGAGAGACGACAACGGAGAGGAGGGTGGAGGGGTGGGTGGAGAGACGGACTGGGAAGGAGTGGGTGGAGGAGGAGACGAAGGTGGAAAAACGTGGAGAGGTGTGGAAGGAACGGAGATATCAGAAGGAAGAGAAGTAAGAGAAGAGGGAGGAGAGAAATAGGAAGCATTTTCGAAAAAAGTCACATCGGCGGAGACAAACTGCTTGCGGAGAAGGGGGTCAAAGCAGCAATAGCCTTTTTGAGTGGTAGAGTACCCCAAAAAGACACACTTGGTGGAACGGGGGGAAAGCTTGTCGCGGGTAGCGGAGGGAGCGTGAACAAAGGCCGTACAGCCAAAGACACGGAGAGGAAGAGGAAAAGGTTCCTGGTGGGGGTAGAGAAGGGAGAAGGGAGTCTGGCCGTGGAGAACCGTGGAGGGAAGGCGATTGATGAGATAGCAGGCGAGGAGCACAGCGTAGCCCCAGTAGGAGCGAGGGACGTTCATCTGCGTCATGAGAGTACGCGCAACATCAAGCAGGTGACGGTTTTTACGCTCCGCCACCCCATTCTGCTGGGAGGTGTAAACACAAGTCGTTTGATGAAGGAGGCCATGTTTGTGAAAGAACGCGGAGAACTCATGAGTGAGATACTCCTTGACATTATCAGAACGTAAGACTTTAATAGAAATAGCAAATTGAGTCTTAATCATAAAGTAAAATGATTGTCAAACAGAAAATAGTTCAGAGCGATCTTTTAATAGATACACCCAGGTACATCGAGTAAAATCATCGATAAAAGTGACAAAATAGGAACTGCCCCGACCAACTATGAGGGTAGGAGCAGGACCCCATACATCAGAATGAATAAGATCAAAAATACGAGAGGAGCCACGGCCTTGCTTCGGTGGGAAGGAGGAGCGATGATGTTTGTCAAGCTGACACGCATCACAGTTGAGCGGAGAACTGGTAGGAGGTAAGTGGGGAAGAAGCTGACGAATAAGCCGAGGAGGAGGATGTCCAAGACGAAGATGCCACTGAAGGAGATCAGTGGAGGAGGAGTAGGCAGAGAGAGCGAAAACATCGTCGAGGAAGTAGAGGCTACCGCTCTCAGTCCCAGTAGCAATCGTCCGCTGGGTCCTCGGGTCCTGAAAAGAACAAGTAGTGGGAGTGAATAAGACGGAGCACTGAAGTTGCCGGCATAAAGTAGTAACGGATAACAAATTGCACGGGAACTTCGGGACATAGAGGGTATCCTCCAAGCAAAGCGATGGAGTGAGTTGAACCATGTCCGTCCCATGAACCGGGGACGGGGAACCATCCGCCACACGAACTGGGGGTAAGCGGTCATGGGTCTCAAGACGGGAGAAGCAATGAGGGTTGCCCGTCATATGATTGGTGGCACCGGAGTCAATCAGCCATTTACCTTGGGTAACGACGTGGGCACTACCTGACGTCGTGGCCACAGAGGCAGACGGCCTAGAAGAGGCGGAGGCCGAAGAAGGAGCATCACCGGAATGGCGAAGATGAGGATGTTTCTGCTAGCAGCGGTCAACAGTATGGCCAGTACGACCACAGTGAGAGCAGAGGAATCGGGAGGAACCCCGTCCGCCAGAGGAGCCACGGCCACTAGGGCCCCCCCTCTGAGCTTGGTGAGCAAAGGAGCCCTGGGAAGGGGGAGGCCAACAGAGGCCGCTGGAGGAGCGAAGTAACAGCGGCAATGCGAGCCGCAGTGGCATCCAAAGTAGGAGATTCCGCCTCACCCAAGATCTGCTCGCGGATCATATCATAAGAGTCAGGAAGACGAAGAAGATAACAAACAACCAGGAGTTCCTGGAAGTGTTTGTGCTGGTCGGCCAAGTCCGCGGAGAAGGGGCGATTCTGGAGGATTTCAGCACCAAGAGCCTGAACCTGCTGATAAGCCGCAGCCGGTGACATGGAAGGGCGGGCGAAGAGGTCCGCATAGAGAGTATAAATGCGGGACGTCTGGCCCCTCTTAGAATAGAGAGCAGCGAGGTGAAGCCAGGCGGCCTTGACCGTCTCATCATGGCGAATGACGGGAAGGCACTCATCAGAAAGGCTGTTGGCCAGCCAGGTGCGAACAAGAGTATCACTCGCATCCCAGTCATCAAACTCAGGAGAGGTGCGAGGATTAGGGTCATCGGTGAGGTGATGACGCTTGCGTTGAGAACGAAGGAGAAAGGTGAAAGAAACGCTCCAATCGGGATAGTTGGAGCCAACAAGCTTGGAAAGGGTGCCAAGGTTGCCCGAAGGAGGAGGAGGAGAAGGAGCTGCAGGAGTAGTGGTGAGACCGGAGGTAGTCATAGAACCCGGCAAGCAGAAGAAGTCGCGCGAACAGGAGCGGTTAGGTAACAGAAGAAGTCGCGCGAACAGCAGCGGCTAGAAAGAGGTCAAAGGCACAGCGGGGAAGAGGTCGCGCGGACTGAAAAGGCCGAGCGAATAGAAGAGAGGAGAAGAGCAGGTGACCGCGACCAAGATGTGGGTAAGAAAGGTACAACCCGCACGGTCAGGCAGATCACAGCAGCTGCTAGAAAGCGGTCAAAGACACAGCGGGGAAGAGGTCGCGCGGACTGAAAAGGCCGAGCGAACAGAAGAGAGGAGAAGAGCAGGTGACCGCGACCAAGATGCGGGTGAGAAAGGAACAACCCGCACGGTCAGGCAGATCACAGCAGCAAACCGCGAGTAGAGAGACAACACACGCGGACAGACCGCAACGACTAGGAAGTCGGAGCAGCAGGAAAGAACAAGGAGCGCGGCGACAAGAAAACAGGTCGCTGCGACAAAGAGCAGTAGAAGAAGAGAACCAAGAAGAAGCAAGCCGCGCGAACAGGGCAGCGGACAGAAACAAGCCGCGCGGATAGAAACAAGCCGCGCGGACAGAAGAGAAGGCAAGCCGCGAATCAAGTCGCAGAACGCGGAAAACAAGCCGCGAACAACAGAGAGCGCACAGAATCAGGAGGAAATGACCGTGCCCTCTGATACCATGTTAGAAAGTAGCGAAAAGAAGCGAAAAGTAGAGAACAAGCGAATAAACTTTTGAATAATTGAAATTTTATTATCCAAAAAAGATATCATTTACAAAGGTATGACCTCCCTTATATAGAATGGAGGAGATAAGAAGAGAGTATACAAACAATGTGGGACTAAACATTTACAGTACTGAGCGGCTAGAATAATGGAGACCGCACAGGTCGCGCGGTTAGACAGATGGGTTAACCGCTCGGCAACTCCAGCAGGATAGAACAGGCCGCAGAGGTAGACCGATAGACCGCCCGGTTAACAAACCGCAGGATCAGACCGCTAAGCCGCTCGGTCAACAAACCGCTGGATCAGACCGCTAAGCCGCCCGGTCTAATACTTCAACAATTTATAAGAGAGAACCCCCCCCCCCCCCTCAAATGATCTCCTCCAAGAGTGGATCATGGGTGGCCCACCCCCTCCATGAACTCTCATGAGGAGGAAATCATTGAGGGTGGGGACCACACCCTCACACCATGGAGGAAAACCGCCAGCCGGGCGGCCTAACCGCCATCGGCATCCGGCCTCCCGCAGGCCTCGCCGCGGCAGGCCACGGCCGGCCTGGCCTGGCACGCTGCGGCATGCCGCGGCTGACCTCACCGCGGAAGGCTGCGGCTGGCCTGGCCGGGCGCGCCGCGTCAGGCCACTCCGGCCTCGCCGCGGTAGGCTGCAGCCGGCCTGGCCGGTCGCGCCGCGTCAGGCCGCGGCCAACTTGGCCAGCCTCGCGGCGGCAAACCACGGCCGGCCTGGCCGGGCATGCCACGGCAGGCCGCGGCAAGATGCGGCCGGCCTCGCCACAACAAGCGGCAGCCAGGCCACCGCCGCCGGCCGACGGGCCGGCCGCCCCCGCCGCCTCCTCCGTCACCGTGGACGACCACCCCACCGTCCGATCGAGGGGAGGTTCTCCTCGCCGTCCGATCAAGAGGGTAACCACCCACTAACCCACTACTTCAGTGGTGGGGCCCGCCATGATCCTCCCCTGGAGGCTATAAAAGAGACCTCATGGGCTCTTCATTCTTCAACTTTTCCCTTCTCTGGATTACCTTCTTCTTCCTCAGGAGAGAGCTCGCTTGCCTCCTCCCTCGAGTCGGCCTCCTATCGCCGTGAACCACCGGCGGCCATCAGCGGCCACCTGCGGCCACCAGCGCTCCACCAACACACCACCAGCAGGAAAACGCCCAAGTCTCCAGAGAAATCCGAAGGAAGAAGGCAACTGTCGCTAGCAAGTGTGCGCGACCGCATGCGTCAGAGCACCAGGGTCATCCCACGCATTTCAACACCCAAGTTACTCCCGCGGCGTAGTCTGTTGCCCGTCAGGAGCCGTAGTTTCTCTCTCCCCCAAGTTGTAACGGGAGCGGCCTGTCGCCCCGATTCCCCAACGCACTGTAATCATCGGAATCTAGTGGAATTTGATTGCGGTCACGTGGTTTTTTACCCATTTAAAGGGTTTTTCCTCGGCATCACATCTTGTGTCAACTTTCTACTTCCATTGACTCTGTGCGCGCTCGACCGCCTCGCGAGCTAAGACGGTTCGAACAAATTCGGCCCGACCGGGGCATCGAGTTAGTCTGCAACATATATATTAATTTTTGCGTGTTATTTCAATTTAGGTAACGTCGGAAAAAGAACCATCCTACCGTCTTCATTTAATGGCAGACCAAGAGATATGTATCAGCGATATCAAGATGCTATGGCAATTGTTCAGCACAACGGCAAGCCAGATTTGTTTATAACCATGACATGCAATCCAGGATGGAAGGATATTAAGGATGAGCTCATGTAAGGACAAGCTTCATATGACCGTCCAGATCTCCTAACTAGGATATTTCGCTTTAAATATGAAGAGCTCAAGAAAGATATATTACACAGAGTTGTGTTAGGAAAGGTAGTCGGACATGTCCATGTCATTGAATTTCAAAAAAGGGGACTACCACATGTTCACATGTTGGTGTTATTGGATCTGGCAGACAAATTAACCTCCCCTGATGAGTACAATTCAGTTGTACGAGCGGAGATACCTTATAGAGACCAGGAACATGCATTGTACAAGTCCGTGATAAAACACATGATTCACGGGCCATGTGGACCTTACAAACCAAATGCACAATGTATGAAAAACCATATCTGTAATAAAAGTTTTCCTAAGCAGTATGCATATGCGACAGTACAAGGGAATGATGCTTACCCGGTGTATCGAAGAAGGAATGATAACATAAACATTACTATAGGCAGAAATGCAGCTTTTGTTGTGGATAATAGATGGGTTGTTCCATATAATCCATGGTTGCTTTTAAAATATGATTATCATCTAAATGTTGAGATATGCAGCAGTATCGATAGCATTAAATATTTATACAAATACGTATAAAAAGGACCCGATCATATCTCTTTTGAAGTCCGTCCTTGTGCTACTCAAGTTGAAATAAACAATTATGTTGACGACATATTTCTTTGTTTACTTGCAGATGTACGTGTTACAATCATATTTCTTTGTTGTTACTTCTAAAAATTAATGTTGTTTATCAAAGACCTATGATGGTGAGGTTGAAGTGTTGCGTATAGGAAAGGACAACATCACCCCCCCCCCGAACAATGTTGTCGTCCCCCGAAAAATGTCACCACCCTTGCACAATGTCACTGCCCCGGCACATTGTCACTGCCCCGATCATTGTTGTCGCCGATGAACAATGTTGCAGCCCACGAACAATGTCATCGTCCACGAACAATATCGCCGCCCACGACCAATGTCGCCACCCAAGACAAATGTCGCACTCACGACCAATATCGCAGTCCACGACGCATGTTGCCGCCCACGATCCATATCATTGCCAAGCGGGCGAAGCCCACTTGGTTACGGGTGAAGCCCGCAGCGACGCATCGAGAACGGGCGGAGCCCGTTCGAAGATGCTAGTATGTATATATATATATATATATATATATATATATATATATATATATATATATATATATATATATATATATATATATATATATATATATATATATATATATATATATGCTATCTTAAAAAGATATATGATGGTCTGCCAATAGCGTGAGTTCGAAAATAGGGGGAAATAGGTGGCCGTCGGATTTGGCTACTTTAATCCTCAATCGTTGGATCTTGGGCTGTAAATATCGATTTTGGTTTGCATATAAAAAAAATCAAAAAAAACTCAACTCTCTCTCTCCTAAAACCCGCACAGCAAAACCGCACCCCCCCCCCCCCACGAATTTCGGCCTTCCCCACCGCCGGCGGCGGAGCCCCCGGCGGCCTGACCGGCGCCCCCCAGCAGGTTCGCCGGGAGCAGGCAAACTTGCCAACGGTGATCCGGTGGCGCTCCGGCGGGGCCACCGCCGGCGGTGGCCGCCGGCAGGTTCGCCTGCTCTCGGCGAACCTGCTGGGGTCGCCGGTCAGGCCGCCGGCGGTGGGGAAGACCGCGGGGGAGTGCGTTTTTTTTAAAAAAAAAAATTTAAAAATTAATATATATAATATATTAAAATCTTAAATTAATATATTAATATATAAAATATTTTAAACATGTAAATTAAAATTAATATAAAACATTAAAAATAATTAAAAAAAAGTAAATTTAAATTATAAAAAAGATGGCACGTTCACCCAGGGGCGGGCGGAGCCCGCCGGGGGGGGGGGGGGGGGCGGAGCCTGCCGGGGGGTGGTGGGGCGGGTGGAGCCCGATGTCGCAGACCAGGTACTGTGGCGTGTGGCCATCGGGCCGGAGGCCCGTGCCTGTCGCTCGTATATATATAAGTCCGTGTCTGTCGCTCGTATATATATATATATATATATATATATATATATATATATATATATATATATATATATATATATATATATATATATATATATATATATATATACCATTTAAAACAATAGTGTTGTTTGGAAGCACACCAAAAACGAATCAGAACCGTCTGATCAAGTCCCTTCAAAAACTGGCCATTTGATTTAAGAGAGGAGGACTGCCAATATCGATTCCCCCAAAATCCAAAAATCAAGAAATCTAGAAATTTTGATCCTATGTTTCGCTCTCGTGCCTTCACGGGTTCACCTCATGCTGCCGGCGGCAGAGCCGCCGGCGATCTGCCCAGCGCCCACCGGATAACCCCCGACGGGTTTGCCGGAGACCGGCGAACCCCCGGTGGTTACCGGGAAGGCCGTCGGCGGCTCCGCCGCCGGCATCAGGCGGAAGCGGCGGCCCCTACACCACCAAGACTTCAATTTTCCCGGGAATAATCTTAGTCTTGAATTAAATAAAAGGACTAGTTGTCCGACTTTGAAATCTCGTATTTTCAACCTAGCGTCATGTCATTTCTTTGTTCGTTCCTTATACAGCTTAGTGTTTTCGTATGCATTGAATCTAACTTCCTCCAATTCATTAAGGTGCAGAAGTGTCTTCTTGCCCGCTTCTTGAAAATCATAATTTAGTCTTTTAATTGCCCAGTACACTTTATGCTTTAGCTCAACGGGAAGATGACAAACTTTTCTGTAAACCATTTTGTAAGGGGGCACACCTATAGGAGTTTTGAATGCCGTCCTATATGCCCATAACTCATCGTTGAATTTTTGTGAACAATCCGTACGAGTTGCACTCACCGTTTTCTCTAAAATTGATTTAATCTCTCTATTCGAAACTTTGGCTAACCCGTTGTTTTGAGGGTGGTAAGCTAGGGAAACTTTATGCGTTACTCCATATTTTTTCAACAATGATTTAAATTGTGAGTTGCAAAAATGTGTCCAACCGTCACTTATTATCACTCTCGGTGTACCAAATCTAGCGAAAATATTCGACTTAAGGAATTTGAGTACAACCTTAGCGTCATTCTTCGGTGTGGCTATAGCTTCCACCCATCGAGTGACATAATCCACAACTAATAATATGAATATGTTTCCATTTGAATTTACAAATGGCCTCATGAAGTCGATCCCCCACACGTCAAACACTTCCACCTATAAGATATTATTCAACGGCAAGCTAGCCCCTCTATGTATGTTACCCACTCGTTGACATCTATCACATTGCTTAGCAAACTCATGAGCAACCTTGAACAATGTCGGCCAGTAAAAATCAGCCTCTAATACCTTTTCAGTGGTTCCTTCTCCCATAAAATGTCCTCCATAAGGAGATGCATGACATTTCTCTAGGATACTATTAACCTCTACTTCTGGTACGCAAACGGATCATCTGATCGGCACAAATTCTGAATAAGTACGATACATCACATAGGTAGAATTTCACTTGATGGAGGAATCACTTCCTTTGTTGGTACGTAAAGTCCGGGGGAAAGACTTTAATAATAATATAATTGACAAAGTCTGCATGTCATGGAGTGCTACCTTCCGTGATTGCAAGTAAACATTCGTCCGCGAAGCTTTCCTTAATCTCAATATGTCTGTCTATCTCACACTCATATTTTAGTCGCGATAAGTGGTCTGCAATTGGGTTTTCTGCTCCTTTACGGTCCTTAATCTCAAAATCAAACTCTTGGAGGAGTAAAACCCACCTAATAAGCCTAGGCTTTGCATCCTTTTTATCCACTAAATATCGGATTGGGTGGAGATCTTGAACACCCACTCTATCCTGATCTAAAACTTTTGCCACATTATCGCTGCTTGGGTGGAGATCTTGAACACACCCATCTTCTTCTCCGACGAAGGCGCGGCGAGGAGAGCGAATGCTTGGGCCGAGATCTTGAAATTATGGTGTGCCTTTGAGAACTCTGTCGGCGCTACCGTGCGGGAGGAGATCACATGTGGCTTTCAGTCTGTGACGATGACGACAGGACGACGCAGCAGCGACAGCTTTCGGCGGATTTGATAGGGGCCGAGTGAAATTGTTTGGCTATCGTGCGATTATTAGCATTCCATCAAACAGAAGATTGACAGTGCATTGGAATTTACCAAGAGGATCTGTGGCTTTTGCCTGAGACAATCTGTAGCTTTTTCGTAAGTCTATCTGTGGCCTTTGATTAAAGGATGATTGTACGGATAATATTGAAAGTATGATGTGCATTTGAGATATGGATATTGGTTTATAATATGTATGTATATATATATATATGTATATATATATATATATATATGTATGTATATATATATATATATACATACATATATATATATATATATATATATATATACATATATACATACATATATATATATATATACATACATATATATGTATGTATACATACATATATATATATACATATACATACATATATATATATACATACATATATACATATATATATATACATACATATATACATATATATATATATATGTATGTATATATATATATAGAAATCCTGATCCCCTGTTTCGCTCTCGTGCCTTCACGGGTTCACTTCCTGCTGTCAGCGGCAAAGCCGCCGGCGACCTGCACGGCGCCCATCGGACAACACCCGACGGATTTGCCGGAGGCCGGCGAACCCCCCGGTGGTTGTCGGGCTGGCCGTCGGCGGCTCCGCCGGCGGCAGTAGGCGGAAGCGGCGGCCCCTACACCTGCGCGGGTTTTGTTTTTTCTATTTTATAATTTAATAATTAATTAAATAATTTATATTTTTCATAATTAATAAAATTATTAAAATTCAGATAATTAAAATTTTGAATACTTTTAAAATTTAAAGTTTTAAATAACTGTCGTGGGACGGGCGAAGCCCGCCGGAGGGTCAAGCGCTTGGTTGTGGGCGAAGCCCGCAGCGACGCATCGAGAACGGGCGAAACTCGTTCGAAGATGCTAGAATTATATAAATGAATATTCATATTTTGGGAGCACAGCTAACTTTTAATTTCAACCACACGATCAAAATGTTAGAATGCTTCGCCGTCGTCTGATCAAAATGCAACTTTTGCTTTAGCAAATCCCCCTGCTACCAGGCAAAAGCAAAAGCCAGCTGACATTAAAATTTCACAGCTATTTTTAATAAAATTTCGCAGCTCACATTAAAAGCCACATAAGCAAAAGCTCACGCCCCAAGCCTTCCTCCCGCTTCCATCTATTATGTGTGTTCTCCATCAAATCTCAGAAAGCACGGCAGCAACAGACTGTCCTCCATCTACTCCGCCGAAAGCAGCGACAGCAGTAGGAAAATATTTTGGTCCGCCTATCGGACCTAAAGGAGGATCCGCAGAACCATTGAAAACCCAGGAATTAGTGGGGCCCATGGTGCATGGATTTGTTGTGCAATGCGGACCCCACAAATTTCTTCCTTCTCCTCCATGTCATTGGTGGGGTCCTTCTTTTAGATCTGATATGTGGACCTATTTATTTTTCCAGCAGTAGGGCCAAAAGCAGCGCAAATCACCCGATCACGTCTCCTCCCAAATTGGTTTGCACAAATCCACCTCCCACTCCATGCTTCCTCCCGCAGACGTCTAAAGCTCTGTTTGATAACCGGGCGGGGCACCAGTCCGGCGGGAACGATCCAGCGGGAAGCTGTTTGACACATTTTTTTAAGCTCCCTTTGAAAACGGCCGACGTGAAAGGGTGTCAGCCCTACATTTTGCGGCTAGCCTCGCGAGCACCATTCAATGTCCACGTCGGCAGTTTCCTTTCTCCTCCCTGGAGTGGCACTCGGCTGGATTGTCAAAGAGAGCCTAAGGCATCACCGAACACTTTTTTCTAACCTCCCGCTCCCTCCTTCAGCCCTATCTACCTCTGCAAATGACTCCAGAAGCCGCTCCCTCTTCAACTTGTTAGTGTATATTTGGACGAATAACGGGTTCGGAGGCATAACGGGTTCGGAGGCATAACGGGTCAGTTTGGGTACACGGTTAACCCATACTCGTAGTAACTCCTAAGGGTTTGCCTATTTATACCCACCTAGGGGCAACGGATACGGGATTCTACTTAGATCCTCATCCGGATGCTTCTAGCAACACCCACATTCTCGAAGTTAATGCCCCCATTGCTCGTTCTTCCGCACCCCCCGTAACCACGTTTCTGTCAATTTTTCGCACAGGAAGAGTAGAGAAATTTTGCATCATCTCTGCCGGAGTTTCACGCGAGTGCAATCGAAACCATCCCGCTGCTGCCTTCACAGTGTCGTCGCCCTCAACCCCTATTCCCGTCGCTGCTTTTGATCGGGAGGAGGATCTGGCGTTGCTGCTTCATCGGGAAGGAAGGAAAAATTTTTGGCCGCCGCAATTTCTGTGTTTTCTTGTAGCCGCCGGTGACCGGAAAATAAGAAGGGACTGCTCTATTGCAAATCGGGATAGCACAGTCGCTGAAATCGGAAAGCAAAAAAACGTCTGCAGTGCGATTTCGGCCAAATCAACGGTGACAAAGAGGCATCCTGCCGCCTGAAATCAGAAAGGAAGACATCACATCGATTTTGCTGGTGATCGAAACAAGAGAAAGGGGTGGCCGCTGGGAACGATCAGGAAAAAGGAAGAGCAATCGCCCGTTATCTGTCATTCCGCCTCTCTAATCCCGGCGCCGGATCGCAAGGATAAGCCGTCGTTGTTTCACCTGTTCCAGCCGCCGCTGGAATCGGTGGTAGAGGATCGGGGAGAAGACCTCGCCGCCATTGTTTGTGTCTTCCTACTGTCGCTCTAAATCAGAAGGAGGAAAGGATCGGCCTGCAGGATTTTTTTTTGTACAAAAATGAAATCCTTTTGTGGTTGTGGGTAATCTGGAAAGAGGACTCCATTTCTGATCTTGGATTTCTACAAGGAGAATTCCTGCTCCTATTTCAAGAGGAAAAGTCCAGAAATTCTAGTTCTATTGTGGATTTCCAAAACCTTTTCCTGGTGTGTTAAGAGGCCACTTATTCAGATCAAGTTGCAATCCAGATTATAAGTTCCTAGAAAAAGTTTTACAATGATGAAAGGGAGCAATTTCTCCTCTCTGGTTCCTATGAACAAACTGGAGAAGTTCATGGCGACCGAGTTCAACGATTGGAAATTGAATACCCTGTTTGGAATGAAGTACCTGAGCGTGTTCTACACATTTCAGTCTGATCGTGCTGACGTTATGGGGACTGACGATGAGGCACAGTAGATCGCTGACGAGGACTTCTATCGCGACTACCTGCTGAACTGCTTGTTCTCCAGCCTGGCAAAGGCATACATCAAAATGAAGACCGCCAAGGAAATCTGGGAGGCACTGGAGGAGCACTTCAGGCAAGAGGAGGATCTGTCCAAGGCATACCTGGTGGACAAATTTCATTCCTTCCTGTTCGACGAGGAGAAGGCGATTCTCCCTCAGGTATCAAATTTTGAAGCTTTAGTAGACTTTTTACATAGTGAGAATATTTCTCTGCCAGACAGCTTTGTTGCTGGCACGATTATTTTTAAACTGCTCTCTACGTGGTACAACTTTAAAATTGAAATGTACCGCAAAAAGATGCAGGTCTGTCTTAATGACCTCAAGCGATTTGTTCGCATTGAGGATGAAAATAGAACTCGACATACTTTAGAAACTGTTAGCAAGCAGAAGGCTGCGGCTAACATGCTCCTTAGTTCTAAACGCGTGTCGAACCCTAAGAGGACTAGACCCTCCCATGGTAGCTCCCAAGTTGCAGGCCCTAACAAACGCAAGAAAAAATTCAATGGCAAGTATTTTAACTGCAACAAGTGCGGACACAGCGCATCTGATTGCAAACTCCCTAAAAGGGAAAGAACCAAAGCACCACATGATGGCATCTAAGCCAATATGGTTAGCCAAGCTGAGCCTTCTGACTTTGTTGCAATGGTCGGAAACGCTAAGGCCAGCACGGAGTGGTACTTGGATTCGGGGGCGCCGTGTCATGTTTGCAACAATTTTGATCTTATGACAGGACTCACTACTGTGAAAGAGTCTGTGACGATGGCCAATGGCGAGACTGCTGACATACAAAAGGTGGGAAATGCAATATTGCTTCTATCCTCAGGTAAGTCTTTAATTTTAAAGAACGTCAAATTTATTCTTTCATTAGATGTTAACTTAGTGTCTATTAGTCTATTATGTGATGATTGTATGTCATTTACTCTTTGTAGCGGTAGAGTAACAATGTCAGTTAACTCACACTATTTTGGATGTGCATACGTCCAAAATAGGATGTACTGACTAAGTCTAGCAAATGAATTAGTTCAAAAAGTTCAAACAAACTTAGTTAGCCCCGAGACTCTACATGAGAGACTAGAATACGTGAACTATAGGAAAATGTTCCAAATACATGTCCAGTGAGTTCCGGAGTTTCCTTTGAGGTCCAGATCAACAAGTCGAGTGTTGACTGTTAACATGATAGGATATGTATGAATACATTGGCAGAGAAAAAGCTTGATGTACTCTGCCAATCTGAACTAGATTGCAATAGCATGGCTTGATGATCAAGGAGAGTAAGGTTCTTTGATCAATGTTTGATGCCATTAGCGTTTAATAAGAACAATGAATAGCTTTATGAATCATCATCTGATAGAGCTTAAGCAAGCAGTGAATAAAAGATGAGAGTAAACGAAATGATCGTCGCAAATCCTTTTGGTAGGTCGGATTTAACCTATTCACCTGTGAAAGAGGCAGTAGAGAAAGAAGGAGGTCTATACCCAGAGATGACCAAGAAAGACTGGATGCTGCCGCAGGAGATCACCCGTGGGCCTTATGCATCGCTTGCCTGAGCAAGGTCATCACGAGTATAGTCCTACTAAGAGCGGGCTAGCCGCGCTTCCTCTAGGGGACACAAAAGAGAAAAGCAATGGGAATCCTGAAAAGGATCGCTAGATGCACTGATCACATGCTTTGGGTTACTACGTCACTGATCAATGAGACTGGTTGAGCCAAGAGGCCTATAGCTTGTCTGTGGATTGATCAGTTGAGTTGAGGACCCCGCGAAAGCATGGATTGAGAGCACTAGAGAGCGTTCGGTCGTCATAGTTGTGAGATGATCGAAGAGACAAGGCTACGCTTGGTCGTCATTACTTGTCAAGCAAAGATCATCGTAACTGTAATGTATCCTAACAGAGCACAACAGAGCTAACACATTGGGCCTCCCTAGCACTCACTTTGTGTCAGATGCTGGCTAGGATCCAAAGTCCAGTATTCCACCGCATGAGAGTTTGATAGCCCCCACTACACACATATGCGAAATCTCCCTGCAATATGTGGTCGCTGTGGTCTTACGCCGGAATCCAATCCCGAGGGGGCCTATAGCAAGACTCGGCGACATCTCAGTGGCTCAGTGATCTTTTGGAAAAGAGAGAATAGTGGAAGAAGCACTACAAAAAGGGAACTGTGTCAGTATGAGATCCATGATAAAAGCTTTATTGAAAAGTAAGAATGAACACTTAGAAGTGTTTTGAAATGAAAATGTTTGAAAGCATAAGGAGTAGAGTAAGGGTAGAGATAACCCATCACGGTTGTGAAAACATTTGGAGGACTATGAAGTCCTTTGCTGGCTTAGAATAACCTTCCAGGCACGCCCTCGTCATCAGCATCGAAGCATTCGACAGTTTTATTAACAACGAGGAGAGAGGGTTCTTCGACTAGGCTCACCCCTCTTGAGCTGCAAGGAATGTCTGCAACTTCTTTGCCCTTTGAGGTTGCTGGATCAGGGCGATCATCTTTAGGAAGCAGATCACGCATCTTACCCTGCTGGAGCATCCTTTGCACTAGTCGGCGGAGTGCTCGGCAGTTCTCAGTCAAGTGGCCTGACTCTTTGTGGAATTCACAGTACGGTTCTGAGTCCCTTGATCTTTGATCAGCTGGCTGGTAAGGCTTCTTGTAGTTAGCCTTATCTCTCATTATCTGGCTTACTTCTTGCATGACCTCATCGAGTTCAGACTCATGCAAGTCATCGTCTGGCTGCTGATAGACTGTAACTGTTTGAGAAGATAGAGCTAGTGGTAGCAATGGAACTTGAGCACCATCACGGCTTGGGAAGGGATATCGATGGCGCTGAAACCTTTTTCCCTTCCTTGAGTGAGTTGGAAAATCATTGCGAGAGACCTCGGAGGCTGCTTATGAGACGGATCTTTCTCTGAAATGAGTTTGGAGACGAAGCCCAGGTTGCTCTTTTCTCCTCGAATGTAAGAGTTGGCTAGGGCAATCAACTCTTGATATGTCCTCGACGCTCGGACATTGTCTTCAAACTTGAGAGGCCCTTTACGGAGACCGTGGATAAGAACCACTCGGTACATTTCTTGGCTAACAATCTCGATGTCCAAGATTTCTCTTTAGAACTGATCAACGAACTGAGACCAAGTTTCATTGTCACGCTGCTTGATCTCAAAGAGGGCTTTTGGACCGCCCTTTCTCTTGGTTGAGGTAGAGAATCTGAGCAAGAACTCCCTTCGCAGATCAGTAAAGGAAGTGATGGAGTGAGGGTGAAGGCCATAGAACCAGTCCCTCACTTGTCCATCAAAGGTTATGACAATGAGCTTGCACTTAGTTGCATCTGAAAGAGTTTTGAGAGCAACGACTGATTCGAAGGCTTGGAGATGCTTCACTGGATCAGTCTCTCCGGTGTAGATTGGTAACTGGGGCTCTTTGAAGTTAGTTGGAGTAGGTTCATGACGAACGTTCTCTTCAAATGGCGAAGGCTTTTCCTGTTCTCCTACAACATAAGGATAAAAGGGAGCATAAGCTGCAGCTGCAAAAGAAGCAGGAGGATAAAAGGGAAAAGTTGTTGCAGGAGAAAAGGCAGGAGCTGAAGGGTATGGATGACTTCCCTAAAAGTTGAGAAATCTTGCAGGAATTCCTCGGGCTGCTTCCCGGAAGAAGTTTTGGCGAGCAGCAAACTCTTCATCTTGAGGTCACAAAGGGGTTGCAGGCCCTTGCGGGAAGGTTGCTGTGTAAGGAGGATAGACTGGCGGGCAACCTGGAGGGTAAACTTGTTGATGCTCCAATATTGGTGTTGGATTGATCGGAGTAGCTGGAGCAGCGTGAGCTGCTGTAGGTTGAGACTGTAACTGCTGGGTGATTGCGGCAAGGATTTTGTTGATGGCTTGGAACTGCTGAGCATTCTCACGGCGCGATTGCTCGAAGGCCTCCTAGAGAGGATCATCTCTATGACTTGGAGAAAAGTTCTCGGCTGGTTGATGATCTGACATGGCTAACTGTCGGTTTTCACTGTCTGTTCGGATCTGAAGGTCGCGTGTTAACTGTTGATGCGCGAAAACGGCACCGCCTAGTTAACACGGAGGAAGTGTTCGTTCTCACAGGCTAGGAGAGGAAGAGGATGAAGGTTGCGGGTAAAGTGGAAGCTTCTGAGTGCTCGAGAGTGGGGCAAGCGCTTGTCTGAGGGTTACGGGGATAGAGGAGAGGTTTGCTGGGAGCAGCCGGGAAGGCTGACGAGAAGAGGAGGTTGATCAGGAGTTATCGAGCGGATGGTTACTTGGACAGTTGTGCTTGCAAGTTAATGCCGAGAGGTAGCTGAGCTGAGCTAAGAAGAAGAAGAGAGAGAGAGAGGGCCGCTAGCAGCGGCAACAACAGACTTCACCTGCCGCGGCTTAAATGTCACTCTTGCGACGAGCTTTCCTTTGATTAATGTTGAGAGTTACAGCTTGCTAATACACCTTTACAAGAAAGCAATAAAGGGGTACAAAGAGGAAGCTGGCGGCTAAAGAAGGAGGGGTGCCAGAGGAGGTCGCGCGGACTGAAGAGTCAGGTCGGCAGGCCGCGCGATTAAGGGAAGAAAAGAGAGGTCGTGCGGTCTGACAACTGAGGCCGACAGGCCGCGCGCGGTTATATAAAGAAGGAAGACAGAATGGGAAACGGAGTCCGCAGGAGGTGATCACTCGAGCTTGTTGTGGGCTGTCTTCGAGCGTGAGCCCCTTGGCGATGATCCGAAGCTGAAGCTGAAGCTCCCCCTCATGAGAGGCATGGGGGCCTATTTATAGGCCCGAGGAGGTAACGGCTTGTGGTGACGTTACCCCCGGTGAGACGGTAACTTGAGAGAGAAGAGGAAGGAGTCCGCCGAGTCCGCAATAGGCCGCGCGGACTAGGGCTTGCTTCTGGAGCTGGTGCTGCTGATGGCGAACTGGGAGACTTTATGGCGGACTGCGATGCGGGTCCGCGGAGTCCGCCACTACTGAGCTGATATTGTCCGCCTGCTGCTGGGGTGGCGGATGTTGGAGGCTAAGTGGCGGACTGCGAGGGGAATCCGCGGTGTCCGCCGCTGCTAAAATGAACGAGCGCTAAGGGGGTGCGAGCTGAGGAGTACCCGCTGAGTCCGCAACGAGGTTATGCGGTCTGGGACTGTCTTGAGAAAGTTCTGCTGTTTGGCGGACTGCGAGGAGAATTCGCGGAGTCCACCACAACTGATAGAGCCCGTGCCAAGACTACGGGCTGAGGGAGGAGTTAACCCTGCTGCTGCCGAGAAGCGGGTGGAGGCTAAGGAAAGGCGGACTGCATAGTGAGTCCGCGGAGTCCGCCTCTGCAGACAAGTTGAGTCCGCATATGTTGGAATGGAGAGCCTGGTTGTTGAAGCTGTTGGGGTTCACCAATGAAGCAGACTGGAAGTCTTGACTGCACTTCGAGTTCGCCCAGCTCGCGATGAATTGGATGTTGTTGCTGCTCTGCGGGTAGCCGGGGAGCTGGAGTGTCCGCACTCCTTGTGCGGACTGACGAAGTTGACTGTCCTCGCTGCTGGGTGACAAGGGATGGGCGACCTACCGAACTGACGGGGCAGGCCGCACGTGTTGGTGAGGAAGTTGAGGTCGATGACTGATGGCCTTGGGGCAGGTCGCCACCTGTGCTTGGCGGTTTGCGCGGTCTGGTGTTCTTAAAGAGCGACCTGCAGGAGCGGGCTGGAAGAGCGGCTAGTTCCTGCAAAGGACGCGACATATTGTCGGCCTGGGCGGACAGGGAACCGAGTCTAACAAAGGGTCACTTGTTGAGAAAAAGCTGCGGCTAAGCTGAAAAAGGACGCGGCCTGCAGGGGCGGACTGTGGAAGCAGTCTGCGGCCCCTGCCGACCAAGGGAAGGCGCGCGGCCTGGGCGGTCAGACCGCTGAGACCGCCCAAGCTGTGCGGACTGAGTGGACAGGGAATCATGTCCGCCTAACCTAAGAAGCGACCTCCAGGAGGAACCTGGAGCAGGCCGCTACTGGCGAGCTGGCTGCCTTGGGAAGGATCACCGATTTTGGGGTTAACATGTAAGATAACAACGTTTGATTTATTAAAATCAAAACTTGACTGGCCCTAGCTAGACTTGATAGAGATGCTGACAGTGTTACTTCACTACTACTACTACTACAAGTACTAAGCTCATTTAAGTAGAGCTAGTTTACTTTGATACGTTAATGCATATGTTTATGAATTCGTGGAGTCTGACTCATGAAATTCCTTGCAGGCACTGGTGAAGATGGAGGAGAGAAAGTGAACTTTGACATAGATGATGATGATCTACTCTCTGAGTAGAATTGTTACACATTTATCTGTAGTCTTTTTTTTGTTTTTCAGACTTAGTTATTATTGAGTAGCGCCTTTTTTGGATGTATTATGCTATTGTTTTAAAACTCAAGTTTATGTTTTTCTTTAAAAACTGTGCTAACTCTTATGGAAATGTGTAAAGTCGGAAACTTATTTTGATATTCTTCACTTCTGCACTCCGAGACGTACACGTTATTTGTCACAAATATATGAGCAGATTGTTAGTGTATATTTGGACGAATAACGGGTTCTGAGGCATAACGGGTCAGTTCGGATACACGGTTAACTCATACTCATAGTAACTCATAAGGGTTTGCCTATTTATACCCACCTAGGGGCAACGGGTAGGGGATTCCACTTAGATTCCCATCTGGATGCTTCGAGCAACACCCACACAATCCTCTCTGCCATCGCCGCCATCATGGATAGGAACCTCAGTGCAGTGCATCTCCTCCCAACGCCCTATAGCATGACTCCAGAACCCCCAAATCCCTCTACATCGTCAAAGAGGAAGAGGGTTTCCTGTGGGAGATTGCCGAGGTCGCTGTATATCCCTTTAGGACTTGTGAGTTCATCTACATCGTCAAAGAGGAAGTGATAAATTATGCAAACCTTTGAAATTTTTAGTGGATTTTTCAAGTTAATTTTCAACCCATCTCTTCATCTTAATTGTTCATGAATTTTTTTGCAACTATTTGACATTTTCACCATTGAAGTTTTGCAAACCTTTGAATTTTTTTTTGCTTTTTCATGATTTTTTTTTGAAGTTTTTGTGTGGATTTGATGTTTGAAAGAGCTCTATGAAGAGAGTAATAAATTGTTCAGCAAACCTTCTAATTTTTTCACGATTTCTCCATATTCTCTTTTAGCTCTGAACTTTGTTTTACTGCAAGTTTAAACAACTCTAAAGCAGAGCACTCGTTGTTTTACTGCAGTTTTAATATAGGATTTTCCTCTGGGAGATCGCAGGAAATCTTTTTTGACTGGTGAGTTCTTCTTCACGTCAAAGAAGAAGTGATGAATTTTGCAATACTTTGATTTTTTTTTTTGAATTTTTCGCCCATTTCATCATTTAAATATAGTGTTTTCCTGTGAGCTTCAGGTTTGAAGGAGCTCTAGGAAGAGAATAATAAATTGTTCCGCAAACCTTCCAATTTTTGGATGATTTTTCCATGTTTTCTTTGGGCCCTGAACTTTGTTTTGCTACTGGTTAAAAAAAACCCTAAAGCAGACCATCAAGTTGAGTTTTATTACTCCTTATTCATACATTTTTTAAGTCATTATGGTCACATAATTTCATTTAAACCGCAATTTGTGTGCTAAAAAGGCAGAGCCCGCTTGAACCACCAACCCACGGTTGATATATGTGGACTGAGCATGATTCCATATGTTTATGTACAGAATCTAATTAAAAAAAATAATTAAGCGAGTTCTTCTGAACATAATATTTCTAATAATCAAGTGCACCATTACTAATATAATTTATTTTTCCTCCTTATATATTATGTATTCGCTTGAGTCGGGTTCTGAAGTTTAGGAGTAAGTAAAGATCAAACTCGACATGCAAGATTTCAAAGCAAATCTCATTAAAACTTAATTTGTACACCGTCCTATGGTTATAGCCTGATTTACTCATCAAATTGTGATCCTAGATCTGAATCTCTAAGCACAGATTTGCTCATGCATGCAACATTTAAAATTTAAAATTTAAAATACAAGTCTCACTCATGCATTTTATTATAGGACAAATGAAGAATTAATTGTTGTAATATGAGTAATGATGATGCTGAAGTGCCTCTAGTTTATGTAAAGTTGAAAATTACATTATTGGTTCCAGATATGAAGGTGGGAGGTGAGTTTGTTGGAGATGAAGATTAAAAACGGTGATTGTTATTAGCATTGTGGTTTTGGCTAGTCGCACCACATTTTCTCTTAATTTTTCTTGACTTTTGTGTTGACCACTTTTCCTAAAAATGCATGTACAAGGCGTAATTTGGAAATACACCCAGTTTCACGCCTTTTAGAAATACTTTTTGTACATGCATTTTTAGGAAAAGTGTTCAACACGAAAGTTGTAGATCCCGTCGAGATCTACAACTTTTGTGTTGAACACATTTCCTAAAAATACATGTACAAGACTTATTTTTAAAAGACACGAAAAATTAGAATAAATTGCGATGCGACTAGCCAAAACTGCGGTGATAATAACAATCACCTTAAAAAACATAAAATAAGAGCTTATTGGATGGACAAAGAGCATAGAATAGGAGCTTACCGGTAAGAGATGAGTCGGTTGAAGAAGAATATTTACAGCTAATGCGAGTAATTCTTTTGGTTATATTGTGGTTTCTCCCGCAGATAATGCCTGGATGCACCTGGATACCGGCGCAGCTCTCATCGACGCATCGAGCACATGCGGAGCCCGTTCAAATTTCAGCCCCTCCCGACGAATGTCGCCGCCATCAAACAATGTCGCTGCCTCTGAACAATGTCGTTGCCTTCGAACAAGGTCGCCGCCCCCGAACAATGTCGTCGTCCCGAACAATGTCGCCGCCCACGAACAATGTCGTCGCTCCTGACCAATATCGCCGCTCACGACAAATGTTGCCGCCCATGACAAATGTTGCTGCCCAAGACCAATGACGTTGGTTTGCGGGCGAAGCCCACTTGGTTGCTGGCCTGGTGCTGCCGCGTTTGGTTGCAGGGGCAGAGCCCCATGTCGTGCACTCCCAAATAAATGGTGCCGCCCCCGAACAATGTCGCCGCCCCCGAACAATGTCGCCGCCCCCAAACAATGTCGCTGCCCATGACCAATGTCGTCACCACAATCAATTGTCGCATGCGACAAATGTTGCCGCCTAAGACCAATGTTGTTGGTATGCGGGCGAAACCCGCTTGTATGCGGGCGAAACCCGCTTGTATGTGGGCGAAGCCCGCCTGTATGCGGGCGAAGCCCGCTTGGTTGCGGCCCAAACCCGCTTGGTTGTTGGCCAGGTACTGCCGCGCTTGGCCTTAATGGCGTAGCCCCGAGTAAGGCACACTTGACAAATATCACCCCCCCCCCCCCCCCCCCCCCCCCCCCGAAATGACGACGTCTGTCACAACCCGCATTTTCTCCGTATTTAAATAATACGTCAGAGCAATAGAAAATACACGCCGTGATGTTCACGTTCGTGGTAAGTATTTCTCGTTTCGCGGAAGTTTTCGTTAGGGTTTTCGGCCCTGACCTCTCGTTTGACCAAATCCTTATAGATTCCGCTTCTCCGCACCTTCTTTTGGCTAGATCCACGACGTGGAGTATATTGGAAGATCGATTGGTGTAGAAACCGAGGCAAGTGAAGCGAGAGATAGAACGTCCGTTCGTGAATCTTCTAGTGGCCGCCGACGGTGCTCCGGTGCTCAAAATCTTCAACGGGATATAGATCCGGAAAGCTTCGCCGTGATCTTCACGTTCGTGGTAAGTATTTCTTGTTTCGTGCAAGTTTTTTGTTAGAGTTTTCGGCCCTAACTTCTCTTTTGGCCGAATCTTTGTAGATTCTGCTTCCCTGTGCCTTCTTTTGGCTAGATCAACGTCGTGGAGTATATTGGAAGAACGATTGGTGTAGAAACCGAGGCAAGTGGTGTTCTTGCTCTCTTAACCCATATCTTCCAATTTCTATCACCTTTTTTTCTCGGATTCGATACGTTTAAATTTCCTAAAACTTTTATCCCTAAATTGCTCCGTAAATTTTGGTAGAAATGTACTCGCATCATTTTAATTGTCGTGTCATTTTGATCGTTGCGTTATCTTGTGCGTTCTGATATTTTTGATCGTCTTCTACCTCGTGAGACCCTTGCAGTCTTCATCTATTAGTCCAAGTCATTTGTTATTCCTTTGAAATTTTGTCGGGTATGTCCAATTTGTCAAGTGCTTTTTTAAGTTGTAAATTTCGTCAAAAAATCAAGTCATTTTCTGTTTACCTGATAGATTAAGTATTTTCCGCTGCGTAAACTTATATATTTTCTCATCCATAGACTTGTGATCCGGCCGACCGAGGGACACAGTCAGTAAACTCAAAGAACTTATATGTATTTTTAAACTTAATTCATAAGTCTTTTATATAAAGTAAATGTGAGGACTTGGTTGTCTGAACGTCTGCAGTTGTCCCCTGCACGGCGTGGCATCACGATGCGTTTTTTTTCTTACTCTGATGTGTTATTTAAATACAGAGAAAATGCGGGGTGTGACAACGCCCACGAACAATGTCGACGTAGACGAACAATGGCGACGCCCACAAACAATGTCGACGTCCACGAACAATGTCGACGCGCACGAATAATGTCGACGCGCGCGAACAATGTCGACGCGCACAGACAATGTCGACGCCCACGAATAATGTCCCGCGCACGGACAATGTCGACGCGCACGGACAATGTCGCAGCCCACAAACAATGTCGACCCCCACGAACAATGTCGACGCCCACAGACAATGTCGAGGCACAAGAACAATGTCGACGCGCGCGTACAATGTTGCCGCCCACGAACAATGTCGACGCCCACGAACAATGTCGAAGCCCACGAACAATGTCGACGCGCACAAACAATGACGAGGGCCACAAACAATGTCCCACGAACAATGTCGACGCGCACGAACAATGGCGACGCCCACGAACAATGTCGACGTCCACGAACAATGTCGACGCGCACGAACAATGGTTGTACAACCCCGTATCTGGCTAGTGGGGTCGCCAGGAACCAGACCGGTCGACTCTCTTTTCCCTAGTCTCGGCAAAGCATCAAGGGGGGCCAGAGCTCGGCAGCCTCCAGCTCGCCCAGGTGAGCCCGACTAGTGACACGCGAGTAGGGTCAGCCGGGCCCGCACTCGCCCGGAGGGGTGTAGAAGCGGCGAATACCAGCCAGTCCAGACAACGCCATTCTGCCTTAGCGTTGAGTGAGGTTCAGACACTGTCCACAGCTCGTCGAACGGAGCTCGGTGTTCGTCGAACGGAGCTCGGCGTTCGTCAAACGAAACCCATTATTCGTCGGGTTCAATTTCTCAAGAGCTGACCCACAGGATCATGCAGTCCTAGTCCCAAGCGAGCACTCAAAGGGGCTAGAGCTCGACGACCCCCAGCTCGCCTAGGTGAGGTGGAATCATCCGGGGCGAATAGAGCCAAAAGGCTCGCACTCGCCAGGTGAAGTCGGCAAGTAGGGCCAGCCGGGCCCATACTCGCTGAGGCCCAGCAGGGTCAGCTGAGCCCGAACTCGCCGCCCCAGACGAGCAGAGGCTTTAGGGGGGGGGGACTCGTCCAGCGCCTCATGATATTTTTTTACCATTTTGCCCCCGCTGGTCTGCCAATAGCCTTTCAGAACAGCGGAGTTACATTGTTGGCAGACCAACCTGGACTGCACATAGCTGTTTGAAACAACAGATGTTGGCTATTTGCAGGCCGTTTTCAGAAATCTATAAATAGAACCCAAGGAGTACCTCAGAAGGCATGCTCACTTGTTCCTTAGTTTTCTAGCGCTTTCTGAGGTAGCCTTAGCTCGACCTTTGGTTAAAGAGGGGAAGTGCTCTAAGATCGTCCGGGTGTGTGGTGGAACCTCCACGCCGAGCCCTTAGGTCAGTTCCCTTTTCTTTTGTCGTTTGGCTTGTAGGAGAGAAGTGTGCGATCACCCATTCCCCAAGGGTGAACTCCACAAGAGACCGAGTTTTCGGTTTCAACAATGGCGACGCCCACGAACAATGTCGACGCCCACGAACAATGTCGACGCGCACGAACAATGTCGACGCACACAAACAATTTCGACGTCCACGAACAATGTCGACACGCACGAACAATGTCGACGCGCACGAACAATGTCGACGCGCACGAACAATGTCGACGCGCACGAACAATGTCGACGCTCACGAACAATGTCGACGCTCACGAATAATGTCGACGCTCACGAACACCCTCGTGTCATTGATGCTTGGTTTACTTTTATCCGAATTCCACAGAAGCCGTTTCGATTTCAACAGAGCTCACTCCCAAAATTAGACGGTCTGATTCTATAGATGCGAAGAAAATCATGGGACTTGCAACACCTCTTATTATCCATTTGAGTCTGGAGCTCATATTCCAGAAGAGCAATATATGAGTTTTGCCAATATAAAAACAAAAAAACTCGGCCAATTTAGGGAATAGAGCCAGCCGCCTGGGTACCGCGGGTTATCCCAACTGAAATCAACGGTAGAGATTATTTTTACGCAAATCCCCAGGAAAGACCATCTCGCCATTCAAGCCTCAAGGTCGCAAAGCGGTATCCGACGAAGCTTCTGGGGAAGAAGAAGAGAAATGGGGGTGTTGGTATCAGAATCAAACCAGAGAAAAGCAGGAAGACGACGAAGACCTAGACCCGCTCTTTGCTTAAGACGCCGATCGCAATCATATTTCTCCGGCTCCTCCACTTCCTCCTCGCCGCTACACACTCCAAATCTTTGCGACAAGGAGGTTTTCAAGTATTTTCTCATATCTCCCTCCCTCTCCCTCTCCCTCTCCCTCTCCCTCTCTCTCTCCCGTGCGCTTTCTTCCTCTCTAGCTCTTTCTATCTTCTCTACAGAGGAGTTGGGAATGTTGCTGCTTTGTGAGAAGTAAGTTTCTCCTGCTTTAGGTTTCTCTTGGCATCTCTTTAGATCATTGATGGCCACGTACTGAAAACTGGCAAATGCGTGAGGATGGTCTGAGACTTTGGATTCTCAGGGAACCCATGCGACCATTATTGGAATTTGATGGCCGAAAGTTACAGATCGCGCATAAGAGTTCCTTGTGTTACTATCCCTTAAAAAGAAGAAGAAGAAGAAGAAGAAGAAGAAGCTTTGTAGATGTTGCTATTTTCTCTTTTTCTCTGGATGGGTTGAAACCTCATTTATAATGCCAGAAGGTAATCATATTTCACCTGCTCCTCCACTTCCTCCTCGCCATTACATGATTACACTCCCCAAATTGACCCACACATAAGCCTTAGCGCCATGAAGTTTTCAGGCTATTTCTCACATCCTCTCTCTCTCTCTCTCTCTCTCTCTCTCTCTCTCTCGTGCGCGCGCGATCTCTCTCTAGATCATTGATGGCGACGTACAGAAAAATGGCAAATGCGTGTGGATGGTCTGAGACTTTGAATTCTCAGGCAACCCATGCGATCATGTAAGTAGGGAATGAGGGAGGGCTTCCACTTTCGGTTGCTAATAAGTTTGTGATGAGAATTTAATGATACAATTGGGCTTAAATTTGAGAGATCTGCCTTGATTGGAATCTTTCATCATCCTGGTTTTGAATCTTTCATCATCCTTGATTGGACTTTTTTCTCTGCGTGGTAGTTAGATGTTCTTCCTGTTCATGGTGATAGGTTTTTTTTCTTGCAGTGAAGTAGATTTAAGGTGGGCTTTACTTCCGTTCTTCATCCTTAGTTAGCTGAGATTCTACCGAGCCAAAAGGTGATGGATCTGGAAATCTTTTTCCTTTCTCTTTTGCCCTTCTACGGAGAAAAACATTCTAAAGAAGGCCTTTGAAAAAGGTAAATTTGATTTTGGCATGTCAGTAGCTTGGCTTATTTGAGCCGAGGCATACGATTTTGATATTACAATGACATTTTTTGTCCAACCTCACCGGAGCAAATAAGTCACGATAAGCTGCGCCAAACACAGCCATAATGTGGTTATGAACTGTCAATATCAGCGCCCTTATAACATCACTCTAAAAAAGCCATGAAAGTTTCTTTTGTATAAATATATATCATCCTGGTTTTGAAATCGAAATAAGGCTTTCCATCTACTGCCTACTAAGCTATCTTGTGGTTCTGAAACCAATAAAAAAGAAAGAGCAGCGGTGATTTACTGAAGAATTTGAGAAGCATTTGCCTTGCTTGAAATTTGTTTTTTTAAATCCTTCTATTTAATTCTCTATTTCAGGCAATGATTGATTTTCTTGCATCATTTTATTGACATTATCTAGGCGATGATGAGTGATAACCTGAAATGAAATGAAGATGGAGTTTTTCCTAGTTGACATTGAGGATGGCCTGGGAAGATGCTTCTCAAGCAACCCGTGCAACTATTATCTCTCTTTCTATAACCTGTAGATCAGGGTGTTTAGGTAACTTTTTGAGAAGTGTAGCATTACCGGTTTTGTGGTGAGTTCCTAATGTTTTCTTTTGAGAAAGGCAATGACGATTCATGAATAAGCCATGTGCAATGATAATAGTATTGAGGATGGCCCGGTGCTTGGATTTTTATTAGGCAACTCATACTATCATTGTTGAAATTGGAATGGCTGGATATCAATGAATGAGAGTTATAACTCTTCATGGAAGATTTTGGAAAAATATCGGAGTCTTTCTTTGTGGGGGAAGAAATCCTATATTATATTTTGATTTGAACCCTTTTCACATTGCTATTAGCACAAGGAATTCATTATTATAGGAATGATGCAACATTCAAAATTGTCACACATACCCTTATTTTTTATTATAATGGCTTAACATATAGCCTTATTCTTTTATTCTTGTAAAGAGAGGCCCAAAACCTTGTATATATTTCTTGAATGAATAGTTACAAGTATACACACACTTATATAGGAGAAGAAAGAAGAGAGAAATCCTAATACATGATGTGGGACTAATACAAGGAGAGAGAAAGAAGAAAACAAGGAGAGAGAAAAAAGAAAACATGGGCCCTTAATTGGGCTTTTCTAACACTCTCCCGCAAGCTGGAGCGTACAAGTCGTAGGCACCAAGCTTGGATAAGAACTGATAGTATAGCGGCCTGGAGAGAGCTTTCGTCAGGATGTCCGCAACTTGGTCGGTAGCAGGAACATGCTCCAAATCTATCTTCTTTGACTGTACCTTTTCCCGGATAAAGTGACAGTCAACTTCGATATGCTTTGTTCGTTCGTGAAAAACCGGATTCTTGGCAATATGAATTGCTGCCTGACTGTCGCAAATTAAGGTTGTCAGAGATGAGAGACGAACACCTAAGTCTCCCAGAAGGCCTTCAAGCCAGGTTAGCTCAGAAACAACAACAGCCATAGCCCGGTACTCGGCTTCAGCAGAGGAACGCGCAACCACAGTCTGTTTCTTGCTACGCCAAGTTATGAGGTGTCCACCAAAGTAAGTACAGAACCCAGTTGTGGAGCGCCTATCATCAATAGATCCTGCATAGTCAGCGTCAGAATACGCAACAAGAGATAGAGATGTGGATGGCTTGTACACGAGTCCTTGTCCGGGGGCGATCTTGAGATATCGAAGGATGCGCTCGACAGCTTGAAGATGAGATGTCTGAGGAGTGTGCATGAAACGGCTCACAACTCCCACATCAAATGAGATGTCTGGTCAAGTCACCGTAAGGTAGATCAGCTTCCCAACCAAGCGTCTGTAATATTTCGGATTTGTAAGCAGCTTGTCAGAGTCAGAGCTATGGGCCGAGAGCTTGTGATTTGTGTCCATAGGAGTCTCCGCAGGTTTGCATCCAGAATAACCTGCATCATGAAGGAGGTCCATATAGTACTTTCTTTGAGATAACACAAGACCATCAAGGCGCCGTGCTACCTCGAGCCCAAGAAAGTACCGAAGGTTGCCCAGATCTTTGGTCTGAAAGGCGGAATTCAACTGTTCCTTGATCTGTTGTATTCCTGCCTTGTCGTCGCCAGTAATCAGGATATCGTCAACGTAGACCAGAAGAATCACAGTCCCGGTTGACCGGTGTCGGGTGAAGAGAGAAAAATCAGCCGAGCTCCGAGTGAAGTCACTAGCACAGACCACCTTACTGAACTTTTCAAACCACGCACGCGAGGACTGTTTGAGACCATAAATGGATTTCCGAAGATGACATACCAAAGACTCCCCCGTGGTCTCAAACCCGGGAGGCTGCTGCATATAAACTGTCTCCTGTAGATCGTCGTTGAGGAAGACATTCTTAATATCCAGCTGATAAAGTGGCCAGTGACAATGAACAGCCAAGGGGAGAAGAACGCGGATCGTGTTCAATTTGGTCACGGAAGAGAAGGTTTTCTCGTAATCAAGACCATGTTGCTGAGTAAAGTCCTGTGCCACGAGTCGAGCCTTCAGACGGTCGATAGTGCCATCCGCCGCATGTTTAATGACATAGACCCATTTGCAGCTAACAGAGGTGTGGCCAGCAGGAAGAGGAACCAGATCCCAGGTCTGGTTAGCCCAGTGAGCCTGCATTTCATAGTTCATAGCATCCCGTCACCTTGGGTGTTGAAGCGCCTCCTGCACATTGTTAGGTATAGAAATAGAGGAAAGAGAGGTGACAAACGCGTAGAGAGGCGGCGTTAGCCGATGTAGAGAGACGTAGTTGGCCAAAGGATGAGCTGTAGTGACGGGAGCGTGATCTGCCGTAGCCGAGGTATCGCTGGTGGCGGGGAGCTGGGTCACGGGATCATCCTTGGATGAGAGACGAGAGTAGACACGGATAAGTGGCGGAGGAACCCGAGGAGGAATGGGGGGAGAGGAGGAAGAAGACGACACAGATGGCGTGAGCCGTACAGCAGGCAGGGGAATAGAGGGAGCAGAAGACGAGGTGGTGCTGGGTAAGTGGAAGGGCTGGTCTTCGCAGAAGGTGACATCCGCAGAAACGACCAGCTTGCCGTCAGTAGGAGAGTAGCAGACGTACCCCTTTTGAGTGCGGGAGTAGCCAACAAACATATACTTGGCGGCCCGAGGAGCAAGTTTGTCGGAAGGAGGGCCAATAAGGTGGACATAGCAAACACACCCGAAGATCCGCGGTGTGAGAGAGGTGAGGTTGGTGGAGGGATAGAGGAGTTGGATGGGTGAGGCAAAATCAAGTACAAAGGAGGGAAGACGGTTGATGAGATGACAGACGGTGGATACAACAAAGTTCCAATATTCGATTGGAACGTGCATTTAGAACATAAGGGAGCGCGCAATATCGAGAAGATAACAAGTTTTGCGTTCTGCCATCCCGTTTTGCTGAGGGGTATACGCACATGAAGTTTGATGGATGACACCAAATTCAGTGCAAAGATTGGAGAAGGCACGACCCGTATACTCCTGAGCATTATCAGTGCGAATTACTTTTAGGGGGGTAGCGAACTGCGTACACATCTCAAGTAAAAATGCGCAAAATACAGATGTAAGTTCAGTTCGATCATGTAGTAAATAGAGCCACGTAGTACGAGAGTAATCGTCAATGAACGTGACAAAATAGCGAAAGCCAAAAATACTAGGGATTCTATAAGGACCCCAGACATCAGAATAAACTAACGATAAGGGAGTACTACTCCTGGTACAGGCAGGGGGAAAGAAGAACGATGTTGTTTGTCGTAGATACAAAATTCACAAGAGAACTCCCGTAAAAGTATATCAGGAAGAGCCCGCTTGAGAATCGGAAGGGGAGCATGTCCAAGGCGGCGATGCCAATCAACAGTGGAGATGGCGGAGAGAAGAGGTGGTGGGATATCCAAGATGTACAGCCCATTCAACAGCTGCCCTTTACCAATGGTACTCTGGGTGCGGCGATCCTGCATAAGAAAAAAAGAAGGTGAAAAGGTAATACAACAATCAAGGTCGTTTGTGAGACGACTAACAATAATAAATTGAAAGGAGACCCCGGAACGTGAAGAACAGAGGAAAGAGAAAGGGTCGGCGTAAGCTGAAGAGCAGCGGACCCAGAGACTGCTCGGGTGTCACCGTTGGCCACAGTGATGCGAGCAGGATGAGGCGTCTGTAGATACTCTGTGGGTTGCTGGGAGGTGATATGGCGAGTAGCGCCGAAATCAACGATCCAACAAGGATTATGAGAGAGACAAGTGATACTTTCCGCAGAGAAGGACGCAACAGAGGTGGCAGCGGAATCATTAGACGTCATGCGGTTAGCAGAAGGAAAGACCGGGACGGCTAGCAGAGTGGAGGCCGGGCGGCTAGCAGAGAGAAGGTCGGGCGGCTAGCAGAGAGGAGGTCGGACGGCTAGCAGAGAGGAGGCCGGGCGGCTAGCAGAAAGGAGGTCGGGCAGCTAGCAGAGAGGAGGCCGGACGGCTAGCAGAGAGGAGGCCGGGCGGCTAACAGAGAGGAGGCCGGACGGCTAGCAGAGAGAAGGCCGGGCGGCTAGCAGAGAGGAGGCCGTGCAGCTAACAGAGAGGAGGCCGGGCGGCTAACAGAGAGGAGGCCGGACGGCTAGCAGAGAGGAGGCCGGGAGGCTAGCAGAGAGGAGGCCGGACGGCTAGCAGAGAGGAGGCCGAGCGGTTAATATAAGGAGGCCGGGTGGCTAGAGGGAAGCCGAATAGAGAAGAGCAGGTGCGGTAGAGGCAGAAGCCGCACGGTCTCGATGGACACACCAACGACAAGAAGAGTCGCGACCAGGATGCGGCTTGCAGCAAAAGAAGAGACCGCTAATCGACAAGACAAGTCGCAGCGACTAGCCTAAGAAGAGAAAGTCCGCACGGTCACGGTGAGTCCACAAGCGGGAAGAGAGAAAACAGGCTGCGCGGATATGGAGGAAGACCGCGTGGATAGATACAAGATGAAGTGGGACCCACGTGAGAGTTTTTAAAAGAGAGAGGAGTGGAAGCCACGAGGAGAGAGAGCAGTTTAAAGGGGGCAGACCGCACAATATGGCGGCTAGGAGGGAGAAGAAAAACACCGGGCGGTTTCCAGGAGAACAAGCCGGACAAGCAAGTCCGGGCGGACAGAACCTGTAGACCGCAAACAGTAGACCGAATACAAGGTGGAGACCGGTTGCTTTGATATCATGTAAAGAGAGGCCCAAAACCTTGTATATATTTCTTGAATGAATAGTTACAAGTATACACACACTTATATAGGAGAAGATAGAAGAGAGAAATCCTAATACATGATGTGGGACTAATACAAGGAGAGAGAAAGAAGAAAACAAGGAGAGAGAAAAAAGAAAACATGGGCCCTTAATTGGGCTTTTCTAACAATTCTTATTAATCTTCTTTTATCCTTCTGTTACAATCCCGAAAAAGATTAAGAAGAAGCTTAATACGAATAAAAGAATAAGTCTATATGTGGCCATTTTGCTCATGTACACAATTCACTGCCCAACACTAAGAACCATAGAGAATCGCTAGTCTAATTGCAGTATGGTAAAACTTGCCCTTAGGTTTTTAATGTTACTTTACGATCACATAAGATCCCTGACGCGCCTCTCCACTTCAACCAACCCGCTTGGATTCTATGTATCATATCTTTATCAATATCTCTGTCGTTTTGAACTATCAATCCAAGATATTTAAAACACTTACTACCGGAAATATGTTGATCACCCAACTTAATAACGAAGTCATCCGTCCTTCTTGCACTACTAAATTTAAGCTCCATAAATTCTGTCTTTGTCCTGCTAAACTTAAAACCCTTTTTCTATGGTGTCTCACCAAGATTCAAGTTTTTCGTTTACACCCTCACACGTCTCGTCGATCAAAACGATATCATCCGCAAATAATAAACACTAAGATATTGTTTGTTGGATATGTCTGGCGAGTTCATCTAGGATAAGGGTAAAAAGATAAAATCGTAAAGTTGAACTTTAATGTAAGCCAGCAGTGATAGGGAATTCTTGTGTTAATCCTCCAGATGTCCTCACCCTTGTCACTGAATTTGTATACATATCTTTGATTATGTCAATGTATGATATATTTACACCTTTCTTTTCTAAGACTCTCCATAAGATCTCTCTTGGAACTCTATCATAAGCCTTCTCAAGATCGATAAACAACATATGCAAATCTTTTTTTTCTTTCTCGGTAGTTGTCAATAAGCCTCCTCAAGAGATGTATAACTTCGATGGTCGACCGCCCTGACATGAATCCAAATTATTCCCCTGAGATGTTAGTCTCCCGCGCGCGCGCGTGTGTGTAGGGTTATTTATCGGGACCTGAAGTTTTCGTAATGACAACTTGTACTCCTATAACTTTCAAAATTACAATTACCTCCCCTCAATGTGTACATTTCATAACATCTATCCACAAAAATACCCCCCTGAAGATTTACTCCAAGGGGCTACTCTTGTGCATTGATGTTATGAATTGTAAACATTGAGGGGAGGTTTTGTAATTTTGAAAGTTAGAGGGGTGCAAGCTGTAATTATGCAAACTTCGAGGGGAGGTCCCGGTAAATAACCCTATATATACACACATATATATAATATAAACTTCCCTTATGAGTTTGCAAAATTACATGTTGCACCCCTCTATCTTGTTAAATTACAAAGACCTCCCCCTTTGAGTTTACATTTCATAACATGCATGTAAAAAAACCTCCTTTCTATGTTGTACACACATACACATTGATGTAGGAAGCTTTTAGTAATGATGCGTTGTGAATTAAGCTCTGTTGGGTTTGTAATTTCCTTTCTGTTTCTTTCAAGAGAGGCAACAAAGATTTATGGATAGGCATGCCACAACACACTGAATATCAGTATTGAGGATGGCTCGAGCTTGGATTCTTCTCCATTTGACACGGCTGTAGCAGTCGTGAATGCGGGATGTTATGAACGCCCAACCTCACCTAAGGAACCACATTCATTTTTATGTTCAAAACTTGTTTTCTTTTCTTGATGGCACTTTTGGCGGTTATAACTGTTGTCATGCTAAATATATTTTCTATGACAGTGGCGTTTTTGTCCAAACTCACCAAAAAAAAGCGCTGTGCCAAACAAATCCTTAATCTGTTTTGCTTGAAGAATATGCTTTGTGTGTGGTTTAGAAGTGCACAAATGGAGACCATTAGAGGCACTTATTAGGCGTTGTGAGAGTTTCGCCACTCGACATATTAATCTGGGGAGGGGTAGATCAAAAAAGACTTGGTATGAAACTGTAGAGAAAAGAGCACAAAGACTTGAAAAAATTGTAAACCTTTGCATATACTTCTTGTGTATGTAAATACAAGTATGAATACATATATATAGGGAGAGAAGAGAGGGGAGAGTCTCAATTACAAGATGTGGGACTAATACAAGAAGAAAGAAGCCTAAAATGGGCCCTAATATGGGCCTTTACAAATTCTTTTCTAACAGAAACTATAAGGAAAGATGTGACGGACTTGGGCATTAGTGAGATTATGACTGAAGATAGAGTGTAATGATAAGAAATGATCCATATAGCCGGCCCCACTGTGGTGGGAAAGGGGTTGAGTGTTGTTGTTTTTGTTGTGTCCATCTGACACTTCTCCTCAGAATGAAAATTATGAGGAATAATCTGTGGGATTCCATATTGCACATAATGATGGATGGTTGTCTACCTCTCTCTCTCTCTCTCTCCCTTTCTTTCCTGCTCCCCTCACTCACTTAGGGTTCTCCAAACAAATTTTTTGAGCATAGAGCTATTCTATTTTCAATTTGGTTTTGCATGTTATTAGTTTCTCTTTCTTTTTGCTTTTAGAAAGGCGATGACGATATATGAGCAATTCATGTGTATAAAATTGTACAAGCATTGAGGACGGCCTAATAGTGAAATTTAAATCAGGCAACCCGTGCAATCTTTATTGGATCCTAAGATTGAAGCTCAAGGATGAGACTTCTCTTTTCTATGATGTTTTTTTTGACATCCGAGCCTTTTTCTATTTGACAGAGAACTTGAGTGGAATTTGGATTTGAATCTTTTATTTTCTTGGTAATTGCATGAGAAGTTCCAATGGGGCATCTGTTATATATATTTGTGTATACTATTTATAGTTGGAGAACCTGGTAGATCAGATTGCATTTTTTTGCGAAGTTTGCTCTTAATATTTTAATGTATTTATTTTTTATTCTTTATATTTAGTATTTTTTATTGTCTCAACGTATTTAAGGATAGATTTGACTGTTTTTTGTTTTCAATATTTACTAACAACAACAACACTCAAGCCTTTTTCCCGCTAAAGTGGGGTCGGCTATATGGATCCTTTGTCGCCATTGTGCCCTATCTTTAGTCATAATCTCACTAATGCTTAAATACATCATGTCTTTCTTTATAGTTTCATTCCAAGTCTTTATTGGTCTACCCCTTCCTCATTTAACATGCTTAGTGAGTAGACTCTTACAACCCCAAACAGGTGTCTCTAATGGTTTGCTTTGTACGTGTCCAATCCATCTTTGTCGACTTTCTCGCTAATCAGTTTGTGATGAGGATACAATGATACAATTGGGCTGAAATTTCAAAGATCTGCCTTGATAGGGATCTTTCATGATCTTGGTTTTGGAATGGAAATAAAAGGAGACTTTTTTCCTCTATTTGTTTGTTAGATGTTCTTCTCTCCATCTCTCTCTCTCTCTCTCTCTCTCTCTCTCTCTCCCGTGCGCTCTCTTTCTCTCCATCTCTCTCCATCTCTCTCCATCCTTCTCTACAGAGGAATTGGGAATGTTGCTGCTTGATGGCCACGTACTGAAAACTGGCAAATGCATGACCATGGGCTGAGATTTTGAATTCTCAGGCAACCCATGCAGATGTTGCTATTTTCTCTTGCAGATGTTGCTATTTTCTCTGATGGGTTGAAACTGGCTTTTTGACAATTTGCATCCTGAATCATTAAAATTGTCACTTTGCACTCTGAATCATTAAAATTGTCACTTTGCACCCTCTAATTACCGTTATCTGGCACTTTAAGTCCGTGCAACTCCAAAAATGCTCATTTTGGCACTTTGCACCCCGGATTATTGGTGCTACCGAGACCTAAATTCCCCTGAATGAGTATTTTTTGTGCTGCCCGGACCTAAATACCCTTGAATGAGCATTTTGGTGCTGCCCAGACCTAAATACCCTTGAAATTTTGGCCTTGAGGGGCAAAGTGCCAGAAATTGGTAATTGAAGGGTTCAAAGTGTCAATTTTAAATATTTGAGGTGCAAATGCCAAAAAGCTGTTGAAACTTGATTTTGAATGCCTGAACTTAATCATATTTGACATGCTCCTCCACTTCCTCCTCGCCATTAAAGTCCCAAAATTGACCCACACATAATCCTAACTTGAATTAATTATGAATTCCAACATATAGAAGTGCAGTGAGAACTTCAAACTGAGTTTTGATGGCAAAGCCGGTGAAGAATTGTCAAACTGAGCAACAAGGCTTTCCTTCCATCTACTGCCTACTAGGCTAACTTATGGTTCCAAAATCAATAAAAAAGAGAGCAGCAGCGATTTACTGGATTTGAGAAGCATTTGGCTAGCTTGAAATTTGTTTTTTTAAGATCCTTTTAATTAATTCTCTATTTGTGTCAATGATTGATTTTTTTTTGCATCATTTTATTCACATTATCTAGGCGATGGTGAATGATAGCCTGAAATGAAATGAAGATGGAATTTTTCCTACTATGTAGTTGATATTGAGGATGGCCTGGGAAGATACTTCTCAAGCAACCCGTACAACTATTATTGTTGGAAGGATGCTGGAAGTCACCTGAGCCTCTAGTTGTCTACCCTGATTCTCTTTTTGCCCATTTGCATCCCTCTCTATCCAACCATTATATATATATATATATATATATTTATTTATTAAATTTGTCGCATTGGTTAAAGTGTTGCCGTGTAACCTTTAGGTCATAGTTTTGAGTCCCGGAAGCTGACTCTTGCAAAAAATGTATGGTAAAGTTTGCCTACATTTCACCCTTGTAGTGAGACCCTTCTCTAGATCCTTGTGCGTGGGGATGCCTTGTGCACGGAGTTGCCCTTTTTTTATTACATTCACATTATCTATTTCTTTCTATAACCTCTCCACCAGGGCATCTAGGCAACTTTTCGAGAAGTATAGCATTACCTTTTTTGTGGTGAGTTCCGAATGTTTACTTTTGAGAAAGACAACGACCATTCATGGATAAGCCATGTGCAATGGTAATAATATTGAGGATGGCGTAGTGCTTGGATTCTTATTAGGCAATCCATACTATCATTGTTGAAATTAGGATGGTTGGATATCAATGAATGAGAGTTATACCTCGTCATGGAAGATTTTGGAAAACATCTGAGTCTTTCTTTGTCGAGATCTACAACTTTCATGTTGAACACTTTTCCTGAAATTGCATGTACAAGGCGTATTTCTGAAAGACGCAAAACCTGGGCATATTTTCAAAGTACGCCTTGTACATGTATTTTTAGGAAAAGTGCTCAACACGAAAGTTGTAGATCTCGACGAAATACAGCTTGTACATGCATTTTTAGGAAAAGTGCTCAACACAAAAGTTGTTGATTTTGGGGTGCGACTAGCCAATAACGGGTTGCGGTTAACAAACACCTTAATTTTTTCTTTTGAGAAAGGCAATGACGATTCATGGATAAGCCATGCGCTATGGTTATAGTATTGAGGATGACCTGGTGCTTGGATTCTTATTAGGCAACCCATACTATCCTTGTTGAAATTGGAATTGTTGGAAATGAATGAGAGTTATACCTCCTCATGGAAGATTTTGGAAAACATCCGAGCCTTTCTTTGTGGGGGAAGAAGTCCTATATTAAATTTTGATTTGAACTCTTTTCACATTGCTATTAGCACAATGAATTCATTATTATAGGAATGATGGATCATGATCTCTCTCTATATATATATACAAGAGTTTTCAAAATTACATGTTGCACCTCTATCTTTCTAAATTACAAAGACCTCCCCTTTGAGTTTACATTTCATAACATGCATGCAAAATTATATGTTGCAAAGTTGGGAACACCCTTCCCATAGACGCCGCAAAATTGTTATGGGTCGCCAGGTTTTCCTTTGGTCCGGAGAATCAGATCGCCTTAGATCTGAGTCGGACCGAACACGGAAACAGTTAAGTGAGAACCAAGCAGCAATGAAAAAAAGCTTTTTGTACCGTGGAAAATCCTTAAAGGGTGAAAAATTACGTGGTCGGATCTGTACCGGGCCAAAATCCATTATTTAGCTTTATTTACAAGTGTTTGAAGTTTCTCGAAGGGTGACATGGCACCTCTCCGTTGCAAGCTTTGAGTACAAAGAGAAGAGGAAAAAAGGCAAGTCCACGGAGCTTCCATGATGCGTTCTTGAGAGCGTCCGCGAGAGCGTTCTCTTTTGCTTTCTTCCGGGCTCACCGTAGTGTCCCAGTGAGCGTTGAGTGGGCTAGAAAGGGAGCAAAACGAATTTCAGGCAGAGAAATGTGTTACGGTTCCGCTTTGGTCCATCATTGGACGTGCATGTCGCGGACTTTTTTTCTAGTTCTATTTTTTATATTTTTATTATGCGTATTTGATTCTCCGTGTTTAAGCCCAAGGAGGGGGCATTTTGGTGGGGGAACTAAGAAACCAAGCAAATATTTTAATTTCTATTCTAATTCTCTCTCTAGTTCCCTCTCTCTCTCTAAACCCCTCTCTTACCACACAGAACCCGCAAGCCCCCGGCGTCCTAGCCGCACGCCCGGGTTCTGCATCCCGCACTAGTCCGCCTCTCCGCCGCAAGCCGCCGCTGGCCGCCATAGCTCCTTCAGGTTCCAAGAAGGTTCCCTCCTCTTCCTTCAGGTTCTTGACTTCTCGCTGCTCTGCCCCCTGCTCGCCGCGACTTGCCTTAGTCACCGAGACTAGCCTTAGTCGTCGCGACTTGCCTTAGTCGCCACGACTTCTCTTCTGCTCCCTGCTCGCCGCGACTTCTCTTAGTCGCTACTCGCTGCGGTCTCCTTCTCTACCCGCCGAGTTCTTGCATTCTCGCTGCTCTGCCTCCTGCTCGCTGCGACTTGCCTTAGTCGCCGCGACTTGCCTTAGTCGCCGCGATTTCTCTTCTCGTCACGCGTTGTTCTCTTAGTCATTGCGCCTTCCCTCATCCCGGCGAGCTCTGCATCTAGGTCGTGGCATATTCCCTTGCCGCTGGTTTGCTCACCGTAACCGTGCGGCCTTCTCCACCGACTTGTTCTTTACTTAGTGGATGCGAGTTGTCTCCTCGAAGGCGGCTTCTCCTCTCTGCTGCGGGCTCCGTATATTGGTCGCGGCATTCTCCTTGCCGCTCGTGTGTTATCACCGTGATCGTGCGGCTTCTCCTCTTCTCTAGTCGAGACGGCTTCTCCCAGCTAACCGCTCCGCATCCTGGTCGCGGCGGCTTTGTTATCTTGCCGCTGGTGTGTTGTCGCCAAGACCGTGCGGTCTTCTCACTCGGGTTACCGTGTGGCCTCCTGCTCGCTGGTCTGCCCGCGTGGTCTCCCCTCCGTTCGCTGGTTTTCTGTCCGTCGGCCTAGCCTCCTGCTCGCCTTGCCATGGGGTCCTCTCCTGAATCTACCGGACAAACGTCTTCCTCCTCTGCAGACCGTCCGGCCTCTGCCCCTGAACTCCGTGATGAGTTGCGGATTACTACTATTTTGTTAGCCGGAAAGAAGAACTTTGTGGAGTGGGTACACTCTGTTCGCCACTTACTTCAGTCCAAAGGCTTTCTACATCACTTGACCCAAACCGCTCCTGCTGCTCCTACTGACGATTGGTTGCGCAACGATGGTCGGGTTTAGACATGGCTCCTCAACTCCCTTGATACCGAACCCTACCACATGGCCATGTGTCACGAAACGGCCAAGACAATGTGGGATGAGCTCCAGTCTCTATATTCCGGTAAAGATAGTCTCCAACACCTATGTGACATCATCACTGATCTTCAGACCCTTGATGTTGGCGGGGCCACCGACCTCACCTCCTTTGTTGCTCGGGCCAAGACTCTGGTTGAAGAATAGATCTAACATCAACCTCCTGCGCTGGATCTTGCTGCACAACGTGCTCAAAAAGAAGTTGTCGGTGTTGCCATGATGATGGCTCGTGTACCACCTCATCTTCAGAGCGTTCGGGCTCAGATCCTCTCCTCTGCTGCTACCCCATCACTATCAGATGTGTCTTCCATGTTGCTCAAGGTCTCACCACCTCCTGATAGTTCTACTCCTCCGTCACCGGCTCTCCTTCAGCAGACTTCTGCACCCCTACTGCCTCTTCCCCCTCCTGCTCGTGGGGGGCGTTCCGGATCTCGGGGCCGAGGTCGGGGAGGTCGGCCTCGACCAAAGTGTTCCTTCTACGGTAAGGACGACCACCTTGATGCCACCTGCTATCGGAAGCATGTGCTTCCTCCTCGTCCACAGGCTACTGTTGCTGCTACCGACTCGTCCTTCGCTCTTATTGACCTTGAAGAGGTCCGCCTTCAGCTCCAACAACTCCATGGTCTGCTCAGTCGCCCACCTGCCTTCGTTGCCTCTGCTGCCTCCATCTCCCAAGATGGTATCGCTTATCTCTCCACTAGTCCGCGCTGGATAGTAGACTCAGGTGTCACTCATCACATCACCTCCCTGCGGCCACATCAATACCTGGATTCTCCTCGTCCTAAGTGTATCACAGTGGCCAATGGGGACATTGTTCCCGTCTCCGGCTCTGCTGATATCCCTCTCACCTCTCTCTGCGCTCGGCTCTTCATGTTCCAGGCTCCCCGTTTAATTTGCTTTTTGTTGGCCTCCTTACTAATGATTTAAATTGCTCTGTAACATTTACCTCTTCTTTTCTGATACAGGATCGACAGACGCAGACTATCACTGGTAAGGGGCGAATGCAGAACGAGCTCTACCTCCTTGATGACTCTCCAAGCTATCCTCTATTCCGTCTCCTCCGTCGATTGGCCTCGACGTCTTGGGCATGCCTCTTTATCAGTCCTCCAGAAGGCTCTACTAGATGTATCTCTACCTTCTTTTTAGTGTGAATCATGTGTGTTAGACAAGCAGCCTCGATCATCTTTTTCGTCTCATTGTAGTCGGAGCGCTGCTCCTTTTATTTTAGTACACTCCGATATCTGGGGTCCGTACAAAGTCACTAGCATTTCTGGTTATCGCTATTTTCTAACTTTTATTGATGATTATTCACGAATGACGTGACTATACTTACTTCGTGATCGCTCTGAGTTTTCCCGTGTCTTTCGGGCTTTCTTCCTCGAGACCCGCGCACAATTCTCCACGAGCATCAAAACTATTCGCACTGATAATGCTCGCGAATACACTAGCCATGAATTTGCGACTTTTTGCTCTGAATTTGGGGTCATTCACCAAACTTCATGTGTCTATACCCCTCAACAAAACAGAGTCACTGAACGTAAGAATCGATAACTTCTCGATATGGCCCGCTCCATCATGCTTCAAATGCAGGTTCCCAAAGCTTATTGGAATTTTGCCCTTTCGACGACTTGCTATCTGATTAACCGTCTTCCTTCCCCCATACTCCACAATGCCACTCCGTTCAGCCTCATGTACACGTCTACTCCGGCATTCTCTCTCACACCCCGCATCTTTGGGTGAACTTGCTACGTTCACACTCTTGTTCCATCCTTGGCCAAATTGGATCCCCGGGCAGCCAAACACATCTTTGTTGGCTACTCCCGGACTCAGAAAGGATACATATGCTACTCTTCGGCTACCCACAAGGTGACAGTCTCTGCTGATGTTACTTTTCGGGAGGATCTTCCTTTCTTCTCTACTCCAGATCCTACACCTCTACCATCAACCGTCCTACGTCCGGTCATTCCCGTTACCACTCCACCACCAAGAATTCAAGCCCAGGCTCCCCCTATTTCCAAGCCACCTCTTATACGTGTCTACACTCGTCGCCATCCTGCCTCAGGTGACCCACTACAGTCGGCTTTGACCTCTGATGCTCCGCGCCCTGCTGATCCGGCACCAGAATCTACAGCTCATCCCATGGAGAATTATGTATCCTTACATCGCCTATCTCCACAACTTCAAACTTTTGCTACTTTATTATCCTCGATTTCTGTACCTAACTCTGTGCATGAGGCTCTCCAACATCCTGGCTGGCGGGCGGTCATGGAAGAAGAAATGACAGCTCTCTGGGCTAACCAGACTTGGAACTTGGTACCTCTACCTACCGGTCAGACACATGTTGGGTGTAAATGGGTCTTTGTCATCAAATATGCTTCTGATGGGACGATTGACCATCTGAAGGCCCGTCTGGTGGCTCGTGGCTTCACCCAACAACAAGGTCTCGATTATGAGGAAACATTCTCTTCAGTGGTCAAGCTTAACACCGTTTGTGTTCTCCTCTTCGTGGTTGTGCATCGCCAATGGACCTTACACCAACTGGACATTAAAAATGTGTTTCTCAACGGCGACCTCCAGGAAACGGTTTACATGCAGCAACCTCTTGAGTTTGAGACCACGGGAGAGTCCCGAGTTTGTCATCTTAAGAAGTCCATCTATAGTCTCATACAATCCCCTCGGGCATGGTTTGACAAGTTTAGTAAGGTCGTCCGGCAAGTCGGCTTTACTCGAAGTTCAGCTGACTTCTCTCTATTCACACGTCATCAGGCAACGGGAAATGTTCTTCTGTTGGTTTATGTTGATGACATCTTAATCACTGGAGACAATTCAAAGGGCATCCAAGCGGTCAAACAACACCTCAGCTCCGTCTTTCAAACAAAAGATCAGGGGCATCTTCGATACTTGCTCGGTCTTGAGATCGCGAGACGATCGGATGCACTTGTCATCTCCCAAAGGAAGTACTGCCTGGATCTCCTTCAAGATGCTGGCTACTCTGGATGCAAGCCTACTACTACTCCAATGGATGCAAATCATAAACTGTGTGTACATTCTTGTGATACAGATATTCCTCTTCAAAATTCGGAATACTATCGTCGACTGATTGAGAAATTGATCTACCTAACGGTCAAAGGACCGGATATATCCTTCACTGTTGGGGTGGTCAGCAGGTTTATGCATGCCCCGCGAACATCTCACCTTCAAACTGTTGAGCGCATCCTTAGATATCTTAAAACAGCTCTGGGTCAAGGATTGGTATACAAAACCTCATCCTCTACTCCAACATTGGTTGCGTATTCTGACACAGACTATGTCGGTTCCTTGGATGAACGCCGGTCAACTAGTGGCTTTTGTACCTATTTTGGAGGTCATCTTGTTACCTGACGAAGTAAAAACAAGTTGTGGTTGCTCGATCCTCAGCTGAAGCAGAATACCGATCGATGACATCTGTTGTCTCTGAGCTTACCTGGCTTGAAAGCCTCCTTGCCGATCTAGGGGTAAAAATTCCTCCACCTGCCACCCTGTTATGCGACAGCCAAGCGGCTATACACATTGCAAAGAATCCAGTCTTTCATGAAATACCGAAACATATTGAAGTGAACTGTCACTTTATCCGGGAGAATGTCCAAATGAAGAAGATAGAATTGAAACATGTTCCGGGTACTGAACAAGTTGCTGATATCCTCACAAAAGCTCTATTAAGTACCCTATTTTACCAGTTTCTGTCCAAGCTGGGTGCATACGACTTGTACGCTCCAGTTTGCAGGGGAGTGTTGGAAAAGCCCATGTAAAGAGGCCCATTTATTTGTATTTCTTATTTTCTCCTCTTTAGTCCCACATCATGTATATGACTCTCTTCTCTCTTTCGTCCTCCTATAAATGTGTATTCATACCTTGTATTTGATTATTGAGAAAGTATATACAAGTTTGAGGATTTATCTACAATAGCCAATATCAGTATCCTTATAACATCACTCTAAAAATCCCATTGAAGTTTCTTTTGTATAAATATCTGTGTGGGGACGTTTCTCTTTTTGCCCTTCAAGAAGGGAGATAATAGATCATGTATAAATCTTGGGACCAAGATTCTCTCCACAAATGAAGTTTCATTTCATGGTCTGGATGCATTCTCGCTTGATCTAGTGGTGTAGAATATATTTGATTAAAAATGGGGGTAGGATTAGTGAACCTGTCTGATTAACCAGAAATATATCTGGACCGTTGAAATGGAGAGGATCCTGATTCTAAATCTTGTGCTAGTGATGTTGAATGCATAGAGGATGGCCTTGAGACTTTGATTTCAAGGGAACCGATGCAATAGTTGTTGAGCTTTGATTCCAAGGCGGCTCATGCTGTCAATATTGGGATTTGAAGACAGAACATCAGTCCTATGAGATGAGAATTTTCCTACTTGTCTCTCTTTGTTTGAACAAAAATGCTTCCGTCATATAATGTATGTTTGACATGACGTTGGTTATGACCTCCACAAGAAAAGAGAACTGATTCTGACCATAAAAGTGGATGAAGTTCCTTAAGTGAGGTCGGGTATTCACGAATGATGTTTCATAACTACCGCATTTATGACCGCCACTACTGTGCCAAACGGAGCTCTAGTGTCAGTTTTTTCGCTGATGTTTTGATTTTTAGAGGGTTTTAAAATTATGCAATTATGAATTCCAACATATAGAAGTGTAGTGAGAACTTCAAACTAAGTCTTGATGGCAAAGCTGGGGAAGAATTGTCAAACTGAGCAACAAGGCTTTCCATCTACTGCCTACTAGGCTATCTTATGGTTCTGAAACAATAAAAAAGAAAGAGCAGCTGTGATTTACTGAATTTGAGAAGCATTTGGCTGTCTTCAAATTTCTTTAATTGATGAGTTAAAATAGTAGTTATCTGAATTTTATCAATGAATTGTTTTTTAAATCCTTTTAATTAATTCTCAATTTCAGGCAATGATTGATTTTCTTTCATTCACATTTTCTAGGTGATGATGAATGATAGCCTGGAATGAAATGAAGATGAAATTTTTCCTACTATGTAGTTGACATTGTGGATGTCCTGGGAAGATGCTTCTCAAGCAACCCGTGCAACTTTTATTGTTGTAAGGATGCTGGAAGTCACCTGAGCCTCTAGTTCTCTACCCTGATTCTTTTTTTGTTCATTTGCATCTCTCTGTCCAACCATTATATATATATATATATATATTAAATTTGGTGCATTGGTTAAAGTGTTGCCGTGTGACCTTGAGGTCACAATTTTGCGTCCTGGAAGCAGACTCTTGCAAAAATGCAGGGTAAGGTTTTCCTACATTTCACCCTTGTGGTGGGACCCTTCCCCAGATCCTCGCTGCGTGGGGATGTTTTGTGCACCGAGCTGCCGTTTTTATTACATTCACATTATCTCTTTCTTTCTATAACCTCTCGATCAGGGCGACTAGGCAACTTTTTGAGAAGTGTAGCATTACCTGTTTTGTGATGAGTTCCGATTGTTTCCTTTTGAGAAAGGCAATGCCAATTCATGGATAAGCCATGTGCAATGGTGATAGTTTTGAGGATGGCCCAGCGCTTGGATTCTTATTGGGCAACCCATACTATTATAGTTGAAATTGGAATGGCTGGATACCAATGAATGAGAGTTATACCTCTTCATGGAAAATTTTGGTTGTGGGGGAAGAAATCTTAAATGATGTAAATTTTTGATTTGTGACCATTTCCACATTGCTATTCAGCACAACGGAATTTATTATTATAGGAATGATGGATCATGACTCTCTCTCCCATCTCATGCTCTCTCTCTCCTGGCTCTCTGCCTCCTACCTATATTGCTTTATATATAAGATATATATATATATATATATATATATATATATATATATATATATATATATATATATACTCAAACCTCCCTTATGAGTTTGCAAAGTTACATGTTGCACCCCTCTATCTTTTGAAATTTTCAAAAACCTCCCCTTTGAGCTTACATTTCATAACATGCATGCAAAAAAACCTCTTGGCTATGCTATACACACACACACACATTGATGTAGGAGGCTTTTAGTAATGATATGTTGTGTCGTGTATTAAGCTCTGTTGGGTTTGTAATTTCCTTTGTGTTTCTTTCAAGAGAGTCAACAAAGATTTATGGATAGGCATGCCACAACACACTGAATATCAACATTGAGGATGGCTTGAGCTTGAATTCTTCTCCGTTTGACATGGCGGTAGCGGTTGTGAAAGCGGTGGTTATGAACTGTCGTTTGTGAACTCCCGACCTCACCCAAGGAACTACGTTCATTTTTATGTTGAAACTACTTTTCTTTTCTTGATGGACCCATGGAGGTTATAACCGTTGTCATGCCAAATATATATTCTATAGCGGTGCCATTTTTGTCAAACTCACCAGAGAAAAAAGGTTGTGCCAAGCAGAGCCTTAATCTATTTTTCTTGAAAAATATGTTGTGTTTGGTTTAGAGGCACAAAAGGAGACCATTAGAGGCACTTATTAGACTTTGTGAGAGTTTAGCCACTAGACATTAATCGGGGGAGGGGTAGATCAAAAAAGACTTAGTATGAAACTATAAGGACAAACATGAAGTACTTAGGCATTAGTGAGATTATGACTAAAGATAGAGCGTAATGGCAACAGAGGATCCATATAGCTGACCCCATTGTGGTGGGATAAGAGCTTGAGTGTTATTGTTTTTGTTGTATCTCAAGTTGTCACTTAAAACCAAAATCCATAAACCGAACCAGAACCGCAAAGAACCGAACCAAACCGTTCGCAAATTATTCGGGTTCCAATTTGAATTTTGGAACCGTAAACAACATTGGCCCGGGTGTGGTTCTTTCATTTTATTCCGCGGTTCTTTCATTTTATTATCCGGACCGGAACCGTGGTTCGTGACAGCTCTAGTTGTATCCATCTGACACATCTCCCCAGAATGAAAATTATGAGGAATAATATGTGGGAGTCCATATTGCACATAATGATGGATGGTTTTCTATATTAAATTCTCTCTCTCGCCCCTCCCCCTTTCTCTCCTGCTTTCCTCAACCACTTAGTGGTCTCCAAACAAATTTTCTGAGCATAGAGCTATTCTATTTTCAATTTGGCTTTGCATGCTATTAGTTTGTCTTTTTTTTTGAGAAAGGCGATGACGATATATGGACATTTCATGTGTATAAAACTGTACAAACATTGAGGATGGCCTAAGAGTGGAATTTAAATCAGGCAACCCGTGCAATCATTATTGATCCTAAGATTGAAGCTCAAGGATGAGACTTCTCTCTGTTCTATGAAGTTTTTTTAGAAACATCCTAGCCTTTTTCTATTTGATAGAAAACTTGTGTACAATTTAGATTTGAATTCTCTTTAATTTTCTTGGTAATTGCATGATAATTTCAAATGCACCATCTGTTATATATATTTGGAGAACCTGTTAGATTAGATTGCATTTTATTTTTCCGAACGTTGCTCTTAATATTTTAATGTAGTTATTTTTATATTTAGTATTTTTGATCTTCTCAACGTATTAAGGATAAATTTGACTATTTTTTTTGTTTTCAATATTTACTATGCTACAACAACAACAACACTCAAGCCGTAATCCCACTATAATGGGGTCGGCTATATGGATCCTCTGTCGCCATTGTGCCCTATCTTTTGTCATAATCTCACTAATGTCTAAGTACATCACGTCTTTCTTCAATATTTACTATGCTACTTTAATTTATTTATGCATATTAATTTTTATATTTAATAATTTTTCATCATGAATAAATTTTCTTATGTAATATTATTGTTATTATAAATTATTCGCAAATTGGTCCCTTCACATTTGGCCTAGTTTCAAATAGTTCCTTTTATTTTCATTTTCTTCAAAAAGTACCCTTAAACCCTCAATTGCATGAGGATGGTTTGAGTTCTTGGATTCTCAGGCAACCCATGCAACCAATATTGGGATTTGAAGGACAAAAATTAGAGATGACGCCTGCGAGTTCCTTCTATTACCTACCCCTCAAAAAAGAAAATGCAGAAGAAGGACAAGGAGAAGCTTTCTAGATGTTATTTTCTCTGTTTCTATGGATAGGTTGAAACTAGATTTATATGCCTGAATGCAACCATATTTCTCCTGCTCCTCCACTTCCTCCTCGCCGGTACACTCCTCAAATGGACACATGCATCTGCCTAAGGCTTCATTTGTTTGGGTGTTTCACTGCTCCGTTTTGGGCAAACGCCGCCGGAAGGAGGGTAAACAAATGAATCTCCGGCAGCGTTTGCTCCGTTTTCACTCGCCCGCCTTGAGAAATGCCCCCAAAAGCTCCGTTTGGAGCAGCCACCTCCCCCCTCCGATTCGAACACTCCGTTTTCACCCGCCGGATCGACCCGCCACCGCCGAACCAAATGAAGCCTAAGTTTACGACAAAGAAGTTTTCAAGTAATTTCTCACATCTCCCTCCCTATCTCTCTCCCGTGCTCTCTCTTTCTCTCTAGCTTTCTGTATTCTTCTATACAAGGAGATGGAAATGTTGCTGCTGTGTGAGAAATAAGTTCCTTCTTCTTTAGGTCTCTCTTTGCATCTTTTAGATCATTGATGAACACATAATGAAAACTAGCAAATGCGTGAGGATGGTCTGAGTCTTTGGATTCTCAGGCAACCCATGCGACCATTATAGGAATTTGATGGCCGGAGATTAGAAATTGCTCCTTAGAGTTCCTTCTGCTAATATCCCTTAAATATGGGGGGAGCCTATGTCAAATTTTGATTTGAGTACTTTCTGTTACAGAAGCGAGAGTGAAAGAAAAATAAAAAAAATCAACAATACTAAAGTCAAGTTTCAGTGGATCTCCCCAAGATGGGCTGTCCACATGAGCAACAACAATCTGTTTTTTACTTCAAAAACATTGGCGGTTACAAAAAGGGTGCCAAATTCATTTTTCGAAAAAAATTCATTATTAATTATTATAAGGGATAATGTGTAATGCCCCGGTCTACTGTGGGTACGCTACAAGTCTACAGACCAGTGACACCAACCCATCTTCATGGATCTTATTGGTCTCAACCGCTAATTCCAATGGCGGGTTGTTGAAGCTGGGGCTTGAACCCCAAACCTTTTAGATAATGGAGCTGTAATTCGGTCCTCATCAACAATTTAGCTAAACTTTTTTATGTAATGCCCCAATCTATTGTTGGTGCACTACATGTATGCAGACCAGTGACCCCAACCCCTCTTCATCGATATGATCGACCAGTTTAGAGCTCCCTTATCTAGGAGGTCTTGGGTTCAACCCCCAATCTCAACAACCCGTCATTCGAATTAGCGGTTGCGACCAACCATATCCGTGGAGAGGGGTTGGGGTCACTGGTCTGCAGACCTGTAGCGCACCCATGGTAGATCGGTGTAGGGCTGAGCATATTATTCGAAACTCGAAAGTCACCCATGGTAGATCGGTGTTGGGCTGAGCATATTATTCGAAACTCGAAAGTCACTCAAAAACCGCTCGAATATTGAGCCGAATCGGAAACGGTTAAAATTGATTCTACTCAAATAACTCAATTTGAGTCGATTCAATTGGACTCGAATCTAATTTCGAGTCAATTTTGAGCCAACCCTGAACCGCTCGAAATATGATTCGAATCATCTCAAATTTATTAAAAATATTATCTATTTTTTGGACGGTCCAGCATGAACCAAGAAAAAGCATGTCAAGATTAGTCTCACACAGCCTACCCAGTCGGTCCTCTTGTGCTTATAACATGCCCCATCTCTCCAATCCTTGACCCGAGTTTTAGAATGAAAAATGGGTGCGGTGCTTTAACATGGTATCAGAGCTAGGTTCACGCTGAGGGGGTGTGTTGGACGGTCCAGCATGAACCAAAAAAAAGCATGTCAAGATTAGTCTCACATTGCCTACCCAGACACTCCACTTGAAGTGTTTTTCTTGCTAAGTAGGTTGCCCAATTTAATTTTGAGTCAACTAGGAATAGAGAGAAAATGGCTCAATTTCGTTCAAGCTCGATTCGATTTCGAGCCGGCTCAGAATCGAGCCATTTTGTGTTTACTCGAAATCGATTTCGAACCGAGTTCGACTCAAAAAATTCAATTTTTAGCCGAGCCCAAATCACTCGAACTCGATTCGATATCAGCCCTAGACCGGGGCGTTACACGATGAATCATGATCCCTCTCTCTCTTTATATATATATATATAGGGCAATTTATCGGAATCTCCTATCTAAGTTTGCTAAATTACTAGTTCCATTTCATAACATCTGTTAGAAAAGCCCATGTAAATGGCCCAGTATCGGGCCCATGTATTTTTTATTTCCTTCTTCTCCTATTAGTCCCACATCATTGTATATGATTTCTTCTCTCCTTTTCTCTCCTATATATTTGTATTCTCTCCTTGTATTTTGATACACAAGCAATACATACAAGTTTTGAGCTCACTCAACATGGTATCAGAGCCAGCGGTTCCGACCTTGCGGCTTCACTTTCTCTAACCGCCCGACCTGTCTTCCTCAATTGTCTGCTATTCCTCTGCGACCTATTCCTCTACTCGCACCGGGTAGCGGACTATTCTACCCGCCCGTTCTCTCTGCGGCTTCTCCCTTGCTAAACCGCTGCCTGCTCTCCTCTCCCTCCCTCCCGTGGATCCACCCCTCAGTGCCTTTTATAGCCTCTCCTCTCAACCCGTGGACCCCACTTCCCGCTGCCTACTCTGTCTGCCTCTTACCTCGTCCTCCTCCTGCGGCTTATCTTGTCGCTTGCGGTTTATCTCTCTTGCCGCTCGAGTTCCTACTCACGGTCTCTTCTCTTGCCGTTTGCGGTTTCTCTCTCTTGCCGCTCGAGTTCCTACTCGCGGTCTCCTTTCTTGCCGCTCGAGTTCTTACTCGCAGTCTCTCATCTTGCCGCTCGAGTTCCTACTCGCGGTCTCCTTTCTAGCCGCTTGAGTTCTTACTCGCGGTCTCTCTTCTTGTCGCTCGAGTTCTTACTCGCGGTCTCTTCTCTTGCCGCTCGAGTTCTTCCTCGCGGCTTCTCTCTCTAGCCGCTCGAGTTGCTCCTCGCGGTCTCTGCCTCTGCTTCCCTCTTCTGGTCGCGCAGACTCTATATCTAACCGCAACTACTTCTCCTTGTCTCTTTCAAGCCGTCTTCTCTTCTCGCTCTTGCTTGGCCGCTTGTGTTCTCTCAGTGACCGTGCCGGTTGTCCTTGCTCTCTCCCGCACCTGGTCGCGGTCTCCTGTCGCTCTCTCCCGCACCTGGTCGCGGCCTCCTGTCGCTCTCTCCCCTGTACTTGTCGGCGTGCCTATCCGCTGCGGCCTCTTCTCTAACCGCAAGCTCTTCTATTCGTTGTGGCCATGCGCGGGTTTTTTTTTCCGATTTTCTAATTTTTTAAATAATTAAATAATTTATATTCTTAATAAATAATTAAATAATTATTTTAAAAATCAGAAAATTAAAATTTTGAACTTTAAAATTGTAAATAACAGCCGGGGCAGGTGAAGCCCGCCGGGGGGGGGGGGGGGGGGGCGAAATCCGCCGGAATGCCAAGAGGGCGAAGCCCGCAGCGACTTATCGAGAACCGGCGGAGCTCGTTCGAAGATGCTAGTATATATATATATATATATATATATATATATATATATATATATATATATATATATATATATAACTCAAACTTCTCTTATGAGTTTGAAAAATTAAATGTTGCACCTCTCTATGTTTTGAAATTACTAAGACACCCCCCTTGAGTTTACATTTCTTGGCATTCATGCAAAAAAATACCTCCTGGCTATGCTATACACACACACACACATTGATGTACGAAGCTATTGGTAATGATGTGTTGTGTTATAAATTAAGCTCTGTTGGGTTGTAAGTTCTTGTGCTTCTTTCAAGAGAGGCAAAGAAGAATTATGGATAGGCATGCCACATCACACTGAATATGAGCATTGACGATGGCTCGGGCTTGGATTCATAAGGTTCTGTTTGTTTGGGCGTTTTTGTTCCATCTCCACTGGGGGTAAAACACTACAACAAAACTCAGCACTCATGTCTTTATCCCACTATTGTGGGGTCGGATATTGGGGGAAAAACACTAACGCCTAAAAATTGTTTGATAGCCCACCAATTCCCACTGCTACTGCTCCAAAACTCCATTTCTGAGATTGTTGTTGATTTCCCAGACCAAACATATTAGATCGAATTTCTTCTCCTCTTCTTTTTACTAGTTCTAAGAACAACCTGAGCATCTCTCTCTTACTTGATGTTTAAATTTCACTCTGATCCTTTGAAAATGAAGATCCATGAGGATACAGGTTTAAATGATCAGTGGATACAAGTTTATTTTGTTTTGCTTTTTTATGATTTTGTATCCATTTGACACTTCTCTCCTGGTCAAAAATTATGAGGAATAATATCTGTGGGATTCTATATGTTGGATGGTTGTCCAGATTAACTCTCTCTCTCTCTCTCTCTCTCTCTCTCCCTCCTGGTCTCCTCACCCACATAGTGGTCTCCAAATTGTTTTCCCCTGAGTATATAGTTATACTATTTTCAAATTGGTTTTGCATGTTTTTAGCTCTTTTTTGTTTTCTTTTGGAAAGGCGATGACGATATACAGACAATTCATATGTATAAAACTGAAAAACATTGAGGACGGCATAAGAGTGATGTTTAAATCAGGCAACCCGTGCAATCATTTTTGGATCCGAATATTGAAGCTCAAGGGTGAGTCTTCTCTCTATTTTATGAAGTTTTTTTGGAAACATCCGAGCCTTTTCCTATTTGACATAGAACTTGTGTGGAATTTAGATTTGAATCTTCTTTAATTTGTTTATTAATTGCGTGAGGAAGTTCCAATAATGCGGTATCTTGTTGAATTCCAGAAAAATGATGCTTTGGGATGTGTCATAAAACTAGAAAATCTTAAAGAATGAATTTCATTTTCTTTTGCCGAATGTTGCTCTTAATATTTAATGTATTTATTTATTCTTTATACCATGGGAGAGAGAAGTTCCAAGATTGCATTTGGTTTAGAGGCATTATGGGAGAGAGAAGTTATCTTATGCTTGTTATTATTGATATTATTATTATATTACAGATTGAAGTTATCATTTGCTTGCCCTCAATGCTTATTATTGTTATATTATTATTATCGTCACTGATTTTGTATACATATCTTGAGAACCCTTATGATAGGGTTCCCAGAGGGGTTTTGTGGAGAGTTTTGGAAAACAAATGTGTTCATGTATCATATGTTGACGTAGTCAAAAATGTATACAAATTTAGTGATGAGAGTGAGCACATTGGGAGGATTTACACAAATATTCTCTATCACTGTTAGATTACATCAAGGGTCAGCTCTAAGTCCTTGTCTCTTTACACTTGTATTAGATGAGCTCACCAGACATATCCAAAGCAATACCTTGGTGTTTATTGTTTGCAGATGATCTTGTTTTGGTCGAGGTGCCACGCAAAAGTGTAAATGCGAAACTTGAATCTTAACAAGACACTTTAGAAAAGAAGGTTTTAGGTTGAGAAGGACAAAGATGGAGTACATTAAGCTTAAATTTAGTAGTGCAAGAAGGACAGATGTCTTCATCATTAAGTTGGGTGACCAAAATATTTCTTGCAGTGAGTGCTTTAAATATCTGTGATTGATAGTTCAAAAAGGACAGATGTGTTGTGAGTTAAGCTTTGTTGGTTTTGTAATTTCTTTTGGGTTTCTTTCAAGAGAGGCAGCAAAGAATTATGGATAGGCACGAGCTTGGATTTTTCTCCATTTGACTTGGTGGTAACAAACGTGACGGTATAGAGGGCTACTATTTTAGTGGTATCTCTGAGCAGCCACTTTGTGCATTTATTTTCAAAGGTTAGGTCTTTCTCCTCTGAGAGAACTTACTTTGTGCATAGTGCCAAAGGTTAGGTCTTTTTCCAATCTTCCCCCGCTCATACCCCCAATGATTGGGGACTATATGACTTCTGTTGTTGTTGTTGTTGTTGTTGACTTGGTGGTAACAGTCATGAACATGGTGGTTATGAGCTGTCGTTCGTGAACACCCAACCTCACCCAAGGAACTTCGTCCATTTTTATGTTCAAACTAGTTTTCTTTTTTTGATGGCGGTTATAACTGTTGTCATGCCAAACATACATTCTGTAGAGAAGTGGTTCAAGCCTCGTATATGCTTCTTGAATATCGCAAATACAAGTATGAGTACATATATATAGGAGAGAAGAGAGAGGAAGCATCATATACAAAAGATGTAGGACTAAACAAAAAGACTATAAATGGGCCAATTTATTGGGCCTTTACATTGTTTTTCCCTATATTCTCTAACACTCCCCGCAAGCTGGAGCGTACAAGTCGTAGGCACCAAGCTTGGACAAGAATTGATGGTACAATTTTTGTGATAATGCCTTGGTGAGAATGCCAACAACTCGATCAAAGGCAGGAACATGCTTTAGCTTCAACTTCTTCAATTGAACCTTTTCTCGAACAAAGTGGCAGTCGACTTCAATGTGTTTGGTCCGCTCATGGAACACAGGATTCTTTGCAATGTGGATTGCAGCCTGACTGTCGCAAAACAAAATTGATGATGGGGATAATTCAACTCCCAAATCCCCAAGGAGACTCTCAAGCCATGTGAGTTCTGATACAACAGACAGGTTCCTCCTCTTCCCCAAGCAGGTGCAGGTGAGACTCAAGCCATATGAGACTCTCAAGCCATGTGAGACTCTCAAGCCAGCCGTCGGTTCCTCCTCTTCCCCGAGCAGGTGTCAGTTCCTCCTCTTCCCCCAGCAAGCACCGGATCCAAGCAAGCGCTCGTTCGTTCCTTTTTTCCCTCTTCCTGCTCGTGCAAGCAGGCATCGTTTTCTTTTTCCGCCCTTCCATGGATATCTGAACTTGCCTTTGGCGTCGGACTTCTGCCGCGAAAGCCTCTCCGACGTCCATTTTCCCTCCGTGTAGTTATGTCTCTGCCTCTCCTGGCGTGATTGCGCTTTTCTCGGGCCTCTCCTCTTTATATGAGTGAGATGTTTCCTCGTTCGCAGCCCGATACTGTTATCATCTGTTCCATATGATGTCGGGAAGTGGTGAAACTCCGAATGCCTCCTCAGGTGGGAGTGCTCCTATGGATTCTCTGCCTCCTATTGGCTCTCTTCGTGTCTCCCATGATCACGGGACTTCTCAAATTATTACTATTCGGTTGGATGGAACCAATTATCTTTCGTGGGCTTGTTTGGTTCGGCCCGTAAGAGTCGTCGTTTTTTTGGCTGCCTCAATGGTACTAGGGGACCTCCGCCTACCTCTCTAGATTGGCCACAATGGGACTCTGTGAACTCTTTGGTTATGTCTTGGCTGACCAACTCCATGCAGATGTTTATCACCTGCAACTACCTTTTTTGGATGCTGCTGCCGACATTTGGAAACGTGCCAAAATTACCTATTCATGTCAGGGCAATGCGGATCAGATCTTTTAGTTACGATGACGAATCTTTCTTTTACGCCATGGGGATCGTCCTCCCGTTGCCCACTACTTGGATTTTACCAAGCTTTACCAAGAGTATGATCATTTTGATTCACTTACCCTCGTCTCCCCTGAAGATGAGGTGATGGTCCGTGCCCGGGAGGAACATAACCAGATCTTTGAGTTTCTTCATGGTTTCCATCGTGACCTTAATCCCATCACTGTTCAGATTCTTGGCCGCTCTCCTCTACCGTCCTTATCTAAGGTGTATAATTTTGTTCAGCATGAATATGATCGTCAACAGATTTGTCTACCATACACTGTTGTTGAGGGCTCTGCTCTTGCTACTCAGTTCAGTTCCGGGGGCCGCTCTTTTCGTGACACTACGGCCAAGTCTGTGAACAAGGATCACTTGACGTGTGACTATTATGGGTAATCTCACCATACTCGGGACACCTGCTTTAAGTTTCATGGCTTTCCTTCTCCTCGCGGGGGTCCTGCTACCCGTAGCAGCCGTGACTCTGGTCGCAGTTCGGGTTGACCTTCTCCGTCTTGCTTGGCTCATCTCTCCGATGTTGTTGATGATCCTGCCCCTTATGGAGGCCCCTACACCTGAGGTTCCTTCTGCTCTTTCTGCTGAGGAGATTCTCGCGTTCCATCACTTTATGCTTGGCCACTCCTTTGAGTCTGCTAGCTCGTCATTTGCCCATTAGGGAGTTCCAGGGGCTCACTCTGCCGCCTGATCTCCCCCATATATAAGGGGAACATGACTATTATTAATCAATTCCAGTTTTCTTCTCCCGGTTAACAAGGCTCTTAGGTGTGGTCGACAACGAGTGCTCGCTAGGCTCTTAGGCTAGAGTGAGTTTGTGCCTTTGCGATGCCTCGATTCATCGCGCCGTTTTTGATACTCGCTACCGTGCTTTCGACGGATATGTGCGCTAGCTCGTTGCCGCAGATTCTTATACCTTGCTCAGGCGAGCATTGCCCATACTCGCCCTTTTATACTCGCCCATTTGAGGGGGCTCGCAGGAGGGGAGCACAAAGGGGGTCCGGGTGGTGGAGACCAACCAAGGTCAGGTCGCCGAAAAATGCTCGACGCTACATTCGATCGGATCTTTTCCGTTCTTGAATGATCACGATTTTAATTTTATATTTTATTGTCTTTTATTTTGCAAACTTGATATTATCAAGCTTAGTTGGTTGCACGCCTGCGCGCGTAGCTATGTTTGTTGCACGCTTGGGCGCGTAGTTTTAGTTGGAGTTTTCTTTTGTTCACGTACTATATACATATATATATATATATGTATAAAATATACTTATATATATGTATGAATACAAATGCTTATATATATATAAATATACATACATACACACACACACACACATATATATATATATGTAAAGTTAGAAGTGTGGATAGGTCAAGAAATGAAGTCGGTTCAGCAAAGCCGTAGCACTGTTTATCTTCCCGGTTCATGCGTGTTAGGGCTCGATCGAGACAAAGCCTCGTCAATGACGCTGCGCCAGGAATAAGCCGCATCTCTCGATCACGAAGGTGCACGACAACCATATCTTCCGCAAGCGCAGGACACGACGCCTCTTCCAGGCGGTTTTCAGCTCCATGTTCCTGTTTCAGCCGATCATGGAGGTTGTTGTTCTGCCGATCATGGAGGTTCTCCGGTTATTTTCAGTTTCTGTTTTATTTTTTTGTCTGTCTGAACCCTATAAAAGGGATTATTGTTGAAATCGGTGGTGATGAATGTTGAAATTTGAAGAATGTTGAAAGTGATTTTGTTGTGAGTGTTACTCCCGGTTGAGGATTTTTGTGTGTTTCCAGTTAGAGGTTAGACGTGATTAAGCTCTGTGTGAGCATTGTAGGTGTTAGACGTGCGATTGTGAATTTTTGGAGAAGATAAACAGTAGATTACTGTTGCTAATTTCTTTGTTTTCTGGTTTCGCAGGGTGAAGATGATAAACAGTAACATCAAAATTACTGTGCATTTTTTTCTCAACTGTTGCCTTCCTGTTTGAAGAAGAAGAAATACAGGAGACAGTTTAGTTGAAGAATCCGTGAACAGTAATATTAAATTTACTGTTCTTGTTCAATATTGTTGAACGTGAGTTGGTATTTAGGGTGAATCTGTGGTTGCTGCTAGCCTTCACTCGAGAGGGATTTTAGGGTTGTTTACTATCTTGATTCGAGGAAGATGGTATTTAGGTGAATAGGGTGATTTAGACTGGTAGATTGCTTCATTGAGAGAAGTTAGATTACTCCTAGTGCTTCGAGATTTCGTGGAGCCACCTTGAGTGTTTGAGATTTCGCGGAACCATCTGTAGTGTGAGAGCGAGTGAATTTTAGGTGTGTTAGTTTGTGGCTTCCTTACTTTGTTGAGTGATTCCGTGGAACCACCTCGTGTGAGAGAGTAACTTAATTCTTTGGTGCCCGTATGCGATAGCGGCCGAGCTCGGAGCGGAGATCGAAGGTGACGAGGAGTTCCTCGCATGATTGTCATCGACTTCGAATACGAAAGACGTTTCTTCCGTGGGTAATTGTTTCTATCTCTTCCTTTGTGTGTGTCTCAACATTTTCTCGTAGGTTAATAGACTCTTTGTTGGGTTTTCGCACGAGTTTTGTCAGCAAACGCTACGCCGAAAACTCCAAACGAAAACGTATTTGGAGTTCACGATTTTCGTTGTGCTACGACATGGAGAACGGAACGAAAGTTGTGAATTTCTTTCCCCGGATGTAAAATCGAACCATTGTTTAAGAAAATTCATTTTAAAATGAAGAAGTAATTTTTTGCTTTTTCATAAAATTTCCAAGTTGTGTAATTTCTTAAGTGCTGCGCCCGCTCTAAATGTTGCAAAATTAATTTTAGAATCGCATGCATTTAGGGTTTCTTAGAAAAATGCCGACAGGAGCGCAAACCCTATGCGCTTTCCTGCATTAAATTGGTATCAGAGGGAGGTTCTGAAATTTTTCCAAGTTTTGGGATCCGCCCTGTGTAGAATAGGAACCTGCATATCATTCTAAATTTTTTCAAAAAAAAAGAGAATTTTTTTAGCATTATAATTGCATTTAACTTATATGTTTGCATGCATCAGCGTAGTGATAGGATGCGTCGAGTAGAGAATGGTCAACTGAGTCGCGGGAACGAAAGGAATGACCCACCCCCGTGGTTTCTTCCATTCACCCATCAAATAGCCGAGTTGAACATGACCATGCGAGAAGGGGTTGAAAACCTTAGTGTTATGATGAGTAGGTTAGAAGTACCCCCTCGAGCGACAATGTCACCTCAAATTCGAGATGAGCATTCGGTCCGTCCACATTACGATGTTCCACATCACTACATGAAAAGACCTACCTTTAGGAGAAATCCTTTATTTGAGGATTACGACTTCACTTATACCCACTCACATAGTACCCCATCACAGAGATCTGTGCGATACTTCGATGATTATCATCGATCACCGTACATCACTGGCAGAGTACGTATTGACCCACCAATACGATCTCATTATGCTAGAGACGATCAATACGATGACTACTGTTGTTATTATCCTCGTACTCAAGTGGATCATACTGGTCCGTCTGCACCATATTATGAGGATAGAGCACATTATCCCTCTAGTTATTGATATTACACGTCTCCTTTATATGAGGAATCTGAGACTGCATATGTGCGACCGCCATCACATGTTCGTAGGACTCATGACTATCCACGAGCACATCATGATTATGTTATGGACGCTCATCATGATTACCCTCGAAATACCTATAGAGGTCACTATCGTCGAGAGTACATCACACCTAGTGATCCTCCTAGTGTCCCGAAGACAAACATGATGATAGACATTAAGGGTCAGCAAGGGCATATCACTGCCCAAAGCAGGGAGACATCACCTACTATGTCTGATGTTCTAATACAAGATGTGTGGAGTCAACCCCCGTGTGAGTGTGCTCCACTTAGTGAACCCGCTCTTGAGTCTATATCTACTATCTCTCCTTTGAGTGTAGATTCCTTGTACACTTCACCTAGTGGTGCACCGAGTCACATCACCACACCCGATGACGCATCGAGTCACATCACCACACCCGATGTCATACCGAGTGACATTACGATCGGGAGCAGAGGGTTTAGTAGTGATTTCGAGGTAGTCACCTCTACCTTTTTTGGGAGTACGACCCCTTCTGATGGTTTACTTCTGGAGGACCATCACACTACTGATGGGTCATTTGATGACCCTCCTATTGAGCCTCCAGATGAGCCACCTCATCCTTGTGTGGATGAGCTTTATCTGAATAGTACACTTGCAAATTTTCAGACATGAATACCTACTTCATTGTCTCACTTGATGTCGATAATGCTTGGACATAGTCGTCTGGTGACTCGCACTCTAGATGAGTTATGAGACGTATCGCCTGTTGATCATCATCTTCACGATGAGTTTTCATATGTCCTACCTGGTGAGCCTCTTGATGCCTCACTTGCCCTTAGCACATTTATTACGGTTGTCACACTTCATGCACTTTTATCTGAGAGCACTCCATCTATTGTGGGAGCTTACGTTCTGTACGCGTCGCATTTGCGACGAATTTTATTATACCCCTCCTGGTGAACCCCCAGATGAAAAACTTATGGGTTCACCGCACATTGGGGATGTTTTCATCTTTAGTGGCACAGTCGAGTTTGAGGGTGCACTCACGGATTCGTTGATGTTATATCTTGTCACCCGCACTTTTAGAGACAGTCTGCACATCATGTTGACACATCTGATCATTGATGTCTCTGATTTGCACTGTAACAGCTCATCGCATCCATGACGACAAATCGACACTTGATCGTCGTCCCTCCCAGAGTCACCAACAACTGCACTCCTACCTATTTCTTTCCTCGAAGAAGTCGAAAAGAGGACCATCCGAGGCGACCACCCTCGCCGCCTCTTCTTCCAACCCATCGAATGCCTTTTTGAACATGACATTCACAGAGCTCCCATTGTCAATGAGGATCCGTTCGACGGTGAAGTCTTTGGTGACGGCCTGAATGACGAGCGCATCATGGAAGGGGTTCTCATTCCCCAGTTGATCCTCTACCAAGAACATGATTTCCTCTAGTTGTTGTGGTTCCTGAGAGGTTGAGGCGACACCCCTTCGGTAGATGGTGTGGAGAATCCACTTGCGGGAGGCCTCGACCCCAGCCCCTCCATGGATCGCTCTGACCCCCCTTCCTCCTCCTTGGTCGACTCCACGAGCCCCTTGGTCAACTCGATCCTCATTCCTCCTCCACGCTGGGCCTTGCTGCCTCCCTGGGTCCTCTTGACCCCTCCGCCCCTGGACTATCTCTTCTCCTTCTCCTTCTCCTTCTCCTGCCCTCCTCCTAGCCTCGAGGAAGTCCGGGCACGCCATGGTTTCGTGCCCCTCGACTCGATGGAGCTCACAATAGAGGGGGACCTCAGCAAACCTGTTCCTCATCCTCTGATTTCACCTCTATAAACGGTTTCCCTACCTGGCGACCATCATAGCTTCTCTCCAGTTTCATCCTCGTTGACGCCCTCCTGACCAGTTCCAATCATCCCTCTCCGGGGAATACCTTCACCTCAGCCGGCCTCCACGGGGGCCGGTTCACGTGGTACTAGAACCTCTGTCCCTTTGCCCAGCTATCAAAATCCACGATGGGCCTTCTCTCCTCCTGCCTTCGTTGTTCCTTCCTCTCCTCCTGCTTCCTTACTTCTCCCTTTCTCCGCCCCTCCCCGAGCCTCCTCTCTGGCGTCTTCTCTTCATCTTCAAAGCACCCCCTCGCTAGACAGGCTCCTCCCTCTCTGGTGGTGAATGGCGAGTTGACGAGAAGCGTCAAACTCGCCTGCGTGACTATCTCGGGACCTCCCCTGATACTTGCCCTCCTAAATCCTGATCCCCTAGCTGCTCTGCGGGTAGTGCATCGATTGCGTTGGTCGCTCATGTTCCTCCACATGCTCCTTGTCGGACCTTCTTGACGACACGACGTCCTCCGACGGGGCCTCGCGGAGAGGTGACATCGTCGTGACCTCTTGGTGAGGAGCCAACGACGATCGCACCGTGTTGTCGAGGCGCTACGCGAGCCCGCCGAACTCCGTGCTGAAATCGGCCCGGGTAATATACTCGCTCGGACACAGCGAGTTTCCCGCCACTCCTTGCTCGCCTCCATTCACCATGTTGTCTTCTTATTGGACTTTGCTCCTTTGACTACGATCCACGCTCGCCGCACCAAAGTGTTAAGCCGGGAAAACCCTACTTCAAATATTCAGATCTAAGTGCAGCCCTAGGTTACTGACCCAGCGGTTCAGCCTGCCCGACTCGAGATAAAGCAAGAGTGAGAAAAAGAACTAGAGGACCCCATACGTTGTTGTAGGGAGGTCCCATCACGTGCTCGAAAGCTTAGTAAGCTTCCTCTCCACAACCAAAGATGACTGAGCTAGGTATGAGGAAGGCACCACACAGAAAGTAGTTAGTCTCGCGGGGGTAGAAGGGGGCAAAATAACAAGACTTCAAGGTGTCATTCATGGTACCCCTGGGGTCCTATTTTTCGAGGGGGGGGGGGGCTTCAGGCGAGAAAACCCAGCCCTGCGAGCTTGCCTTCCCGATCCTGCCGACTTCACGATTTGCTGACTGACGATCTTTGATTCTCGGTCGCGCCCGACGAGGTACTGCTAAAAGTCGCCAACAAGACGAGTATTGATGATGCTCGCCAAACCCTACTGTTGAGTGCTCGCCTGGGTGGTTGAATATTTGATATTTGCCTATGTTGTTGGATGGTCGCGCGCCTGAGCGATTATGGTACTCGCCCTTGACAGAAGAATAACCTCGTGACCCGTCGTTGACTGTTGACCTGTTCTTCAATGTTGTCGTTGATTCTTGCCTTCGTGGCGCCACTGGGTCCCTTCTTAACGAATAGGGGTTGCACAATATCGTTATTTCGTGCTGTCTTATTTTGAAATTAGTTGGAGTTGATTTTTTTTACTGAGCAGATGAAGAATCACGAAATATCAAATATCCTTCTTTACCTTGTTTTTTAAGGGCCAAATATCAATTATTTGCATGTAATTGAGGATCATCTGTGCGATGATAACCAAGTGGTGTTTCTGATTTATTGTCAAAGCTTTAGGTGCTATTAGTTTTTTTTCTTTTGAGAAAGGCAATGAGGATTCATGGATAAGCCATGTGCAATTATAATAGTATTGAGGATGACCCATCGCTTGGATTCTTATTAGGCAACTCATACTGTCATTGTTGAAATGGGGATGGCTGGATATCAATGAATGAGAGTTATACCTCTTCATGGAAGATTTTGGGAAACATCTGAGCCTTCTTTGTCGGGAAGATATCCTATATTAAATCTTGATTTGAACGTATATATATATATATATATATATTATATTTATATTTATTTATTTATATAGGGTTATTTACCGGGACCTTCCCTCGAAGTTTACGTAATTACAGCTTGTACCCCTCTAACTTTCAAAATTACAATAACCTCCCCTCAATGTTACACCATAACATTTATGCACAAAAAAACCTCCCCTTAAGATTTATTTCAAGTGATTACTTTTGTGCTTGGGTGTTATGAAATAAATGTAAACATTGAGGGGAGGTTATTGTAATTTTGGAAGTTAGAGGAGTGCAAGTTGTAATTACGCAAACTTCGAGGGGAGGTCTCGGTAAATTACCCTATATATATAGATATATGTGAATAATTTCCAAAACTTCCTTGGAAGTTAGCATAATTACTGATTGCACCCCTCTTATTATTGAAATTACAAAAACCTTCCATGAATGTTACAAAACATAACATTTACCCTCCCCAAAGTTCACATTTCATAACATTCATGCACAAAAATATTCCCTCGGAGTATTTTTTGAAAGACCTCCCCTTTGAGTTTACATTTCATAACATGCATGCAAAAAACCTCCTGACTATGCTATACACACACACCCGCACATTGATGTGCAAAGCTTTTAGTAATGATGTGTTTTGAATTAAGCTCTGTTTGGTTGGTAATTTCCTTTGTGTTTCTTTCAAGAGAGGCAATGAAGAATTATGGATAGGCATGCGACAACACACTGAATACATTGGGGATGGCTCGAACTTGGATTCTTTTCCGTTTGACACGGCGGTAGCGGTCGTGCATGTGGTGGTTATGAACTATCGTTCATGAACGCCCGGCTCACCTAAGGAACTAGGTTCAAAACTAGTTTTCTTTTCTTGATGGCTCCCATAGCGTTTATAACCGTTGTCATGACAAATATATTTTCTATGGCGGTGGCGTTTTTGTTCAAACTCACCGAAGCAAAAAACGCTGTGCCAAATGGAGCCATAATCTGTTTTCCTTCAAGAACCGGATTTGTGCATGGTTTAGAAGCATTTTAAGTGTGTGTGTGTGTGGGGGGGGGGGGGGGGGGGATTTTGTTGTTGCTGCTGCTGCTGCTGCTTCTTTTTATCACTGTTACGCTGATGATGGTTAAAGTTCCAAGCCTGAATGATCAGAGGATACAAGTTTATTTTGTTTTGCTATTATATGAATTTGTATCCATCTGGCTATTAGACCAGCAATGCTCTACGATTCTGAGTGTTGGGCAGTGAATTGTGCACATGAGCAAAAATGAGAGTTGCGGAGATGAGAATGCTTAGGTGGATGTGATGACACATGAGATTGGATAAAATTAGGAACTCACCAAAGCAAAAACATTGTGCAATACGGAGCCATAATCTGTTTTGCTTGAAGAATCTGCTTTGTGTTTGGTTAGAAGCACAAACGGAGACCATTAGAGGCACCTGTTAGCCATTGTGTGAGTTTAACCACTAGACGTGTTAAACAGAGACGTGTTAAACAGGGGAGTGGTAGAACAAGAAAGACTTGGAATGAAACTATAAAGAAAAAAATGATGTACTTTGGCATTAGTGAGATTATGACTAAAGATAGGGCGCAATGACAACAAATGATCCATATAGCCGACCCCACTATGGTGGGATAAAGGCTTGAGTGTTGTTGTTTTTGTTATCCTGCTGACACTTCTCCCCAGGACAAAAATTATGAGGAAAAATCTGTGGGATTCCATATTGCATGATGGATGGTTGTCTACAATAAACTCTCTCTCTCTCTATCTCTCTCTTTCTCTCCCCCCCCTTTCTCTCATGCGCGCCCCTTAGTGGTCTCCAAATTTTTTTCCTGAGTATAGAGCTATTCTATTTTCAAATTTGTTTTGCGTGTTGTTAATTTCTTCTTTTTTGGGGAAAGGCGATGACGATATATGGACAATTCATGTGTATAAAACTAATAAAAGCATTGAGGACGGCCTAAGAGTGCAATTTAAATCAGGCAACCCGTGCAATCATTATTGTATCCGAAGATTGAAGCTCAATGATGAGACTTCTCTCCATTCTATGAAGTTTAATGGGAAACATCCGAGCCTTTTTTATATTTGTCAGAAAACTTGTGTGGAATTTAGATTTGAATCAGTCTATGCAATCTTTTTGGCGAGCACAAAATTATTATATTTTTAAATTAGTTTAACATGCTATTGATTTTTTCCGTCCTTTTTCTTTGAGAAAAGCAATGATGAGAGTGATTAGACGGCTCCTGCACATCCCACATGTTGATGAGAATTAGCATCGCACTTCCATTTTTTACACATTTTCCCAGTGCAGGCGGTCTCTGAAAACTAGCTATTGATAGTGGGAGTTGTGTGAACATTGTGGCCCAAAAGGGTCTTGATCGTACGCAGGTGAAAGTTGAGCCTCACCCTTACCCCTATCACGTTATCTAGGCAGAAAAAATGGCGATTTTGGTTACCCACCGGTGTCTCATACCAATCAACATTGCCTCCTTTGAGGTTCAGATATGGTGTAATGTCATTCTCGTGGACGTCGCACATGTTTTGCTTGGCCTACCTTGGCTATTTGATCGCGGCGTCACATGTTTTGGCTGCTCAAACACATGTGTCTTTTATGATAAGGGGCAGAAGATCACGTTATCGTCTACCCAACCCAGTGAGACATCCAAGGGTCGGATTGAGTCTTTAGTGAGCACGAGTTTTTTGACTTCCACATTTTGAGGTCAGACGAGTTTCTGCGAGAAAACATTGAGGCTGACATTTTTTATGTTGTAGCGGCCACTATGATCTCTGAGTGCCCTCCTGACCATCACCCTGTTGTGCGCCCCTTTTTGGACGAGTTGGTGGCATCACACCAAATGTGCTCCCTGATAAGTTGCCCCCCCCCTCACGTGACATTCAGCACGCCATTGACCTGGTCCTGATGGATTCTCTCCCGAATCTGCTCCACTACCACATGCATCCTGATGAGAACGCCGAGCTCAAAAGGCAGGTTGATGAGTTTCTTTAGAAGTAATTTATTCGAGAGAGCTTGAGTCTGTGTGTGTTTCCCGCCCTTCTTACCCCTAAGAAGGACGGTAGTTGATGTATGTGCATAAATAACAGAGCCATCAATAAAATTACTGTCAAGTATCGTTTCCCCATTCCACAACTCGATTACTTATTAGACACTATGTTCGGTGCCCAGCTCTTTTTCAAGATCGATCTTCGTAGTGGGTATCTCCAGATTCGAGTTCGTGAGGGAGACGAGTGGAAGACAACCTTTAATAATAAAGATGGTCTATATGAGTGACTAGTCATACCGTTTGGGCCGTCGAACGCCCCAAGCACTTTCATGAGTCAAGGCACAGTTATTACGACCTTATATGGGCAAGTTTCTGGTCGTATACTTTACTGATATACTGCTCTATAACCAAACCCATACCGATCACCTCGACCATTTGAGCCTTCTCTTTGGCACCCTCCGCTGGGAGACATTATTTGTGAACCAAAAAATGTTCTTTTCTATTGAAGTCATTTCATTTTCTGGGATTTATCGCGTCATCAACTGGTGTATTTGTTGACCCCGAAAAGGTCAAATCCATCCGCGATTGGTCTGTGTCTGCAACCATCCACGACGCTCACTGCTTTCACGAACTTGCCACCTTTTATAGTAGGTTTTTCTAAGGGTTTAGTACGATCATGACCCCATTCACGAGTTGCCTTCAGAAAGGCTAGTTTTGGTGGACTGTCGCGGCTACTAGGGTATTTGAGGAGATCAAGGAGAGATTGACGACAACCCTTGTTTCATGACTTCCTAATTTTAACCGCGCATTTGAGGTTGCATATGATGCATCTAGTGTTGGCATTGGGGCATCTTGAGCCAAGAGGGACATACAGTTTCTTACTTTAGTGAGAAACTGAACTAATCAAAGCATAAATACTCGAATTACAATCAGGAATTTTATGTCATCGTCCAGTCTCTACGCTACTGGAGACACTATCTCCTTACGCGGGAGTTTGTGCTTTACTCGGATCATCAGACATTATAATATCTAGATTCGCAATGCAAGTTAGGACATCAACACGCTAAGGTGGCGTTTGGTTCAGCTGATGAGCTACAGTGCGGTTGAAACGCACCACTCTTTTGTGCAAAAGCTGCGTTTGGCGCGGCTTGTTTTAAAAACTCTGGTTTTCAGACTCCGTGGTTTTCTTTATACTCCCGACCGCACCTTTTTCTTGCGGTGGACAGCAAAAGCCGTGCAGGAACCCTACGCAGCAGAGTTTTTCGCGAGCACCGCTCCCGCCGGGATTTTGATCGCACCGCTCCCGCCGGGATTCTGATCGAGGACCATCCTCTGCAGATATCGAAGAACTGTCAGCGCCTTCACCCTCTCTTTCTCTCTCGCGCTTCTCCGCCGTCCACAAGTTTTTCATTTACGCATTCGCATCCCCACAGAGATCGGAAATTCTAGCCGCACTAGCTCCATCAAAACCTCTATAAAACCAAATCCCTCTCTTCCTCACTATGTTACGCCACTTCTTCCTTTCCTCTTCGCGGCTTCAGCGGAGTTTGGAAGAATGCTGACGGGAATTATGCCGGATGACGGTGACCGTGTTGGGCTGGCTTCCTCCCGGCATGTAAGTCGTGCGCTTCCAGTTACTAGAGGGGGATCGTGTTCGTCGGCATCAGTCCGGAGAGGTCTGCTGGTGAGATCAGAGAAGGCGACGGCGAACATTGAGCGGCCTGGATCGATATCTGTCAATGGTCCTTTGAATGTGGTGAGTTCTCTATCGCTTACCCATTTTGAAAAGATCATGAAGTTTTGCTCCTTTGTTTCAGATGTTTGAGATTTTTGTCATCAAATCTTTCAATTTTATGAGTAATTATGTTGTTCTAAAGGTTTTAAGATTTGGGAATGTTATATGAAACATTCATTCCTAAAAAAAACTGTCATCTTTATTAAAAAAGGACCTCCAGGCCCTTCACAGTCCCTTCATTGACCTCTAGCTATTAGAACACAATTTAGAAATATAGAATAGTGTGCAAATAATTCGATTGTGAGTAGTTTGTTGGCTTTTTACAGTCCATAATTTGATGTATTTTTACCTGATTCAATGGTAGAGCGTAGAACATAAAAAAATGTATGAATGAACTTTTATTTGGTGTTATTTCAATGAAAAAGTTTAATTTCTCATAAATTAAATGGTTGGTATTTAAAAAATTTTAAAAAAAATTTACTAAAAACTCCGTTTTGTATCCAAACAACTTTTCGAAAACTCTGTTTTGTAAACTCTGTTTCACCCAAACAGTTTTTTAACAAAACTGTGTTTCCAGAATCAGCATTTTCAATCAGCAACAGTTCATCAGCAGCTTTCCATCAGCAACAACCCAACCAAACAGAGCCTAAGTGGGTCGAGTACCTCCAGGATTTCCATTATGTTCTCAAACACCAACCTGGTGTTGAGATAAAACCCGCTGATGCATTGATTCGCCATGTCTCCCTATTATATACTATGCGCTCTTTTAGTGGATGGACTTGAGAGAGTGATCATGGACTACCTGACATGCCCTGATTTTGGCGTGATTCTCGTCCCGAGATCCTCCAGTCCCTGTCGAGGGATTTCCGATCTTTGAGAGAGATCTTTTATGGGGCTCTAGCTTGTGTATACCCCAGACCTCCTACAGTGATTACTTGATTTGGGAGTTACATGCGGGTGGGGCCGTTGGACACTTCGGGAGGGATAAGTCCATAGCTATGTTGAGGATCACTTCTATTGGCCTGGCCTAAAGAAGGATATGGCTCGCGTTACCCGCCATTGACGTATCCTCTACGTCGTTGCTTAGTGCACTGGCAGGGCCGCCCAGATGCTGATGACAATTGGATACTATCAACGGAGCTTGATCGACTCGCCACTAGACTTTGACTTCAGTACGTCTGTCTTCATTCATCGGATCAGTTCATACTGGTGGGAATTTTATTCGAATCTCGGTGTGCTCTCAGAAACCGCTGAGTGATATTCAAGGGGCCCTCCATACAGACTGTTTATGTTGGTGATCAGGTTAGTATGCAATAATTATTTAGTCATTATGATAGTATAATTAGTCATATATCTTTATATGTATAATTTATTGACTTAATGAAAAAAAATCATAACCTAGCTGTTGATCTATATTCTATGATATGTATTGAACAAACAAAAAATGTGTTTCAGGTGGAAGAATCAGCAATGGAAGGTGGCAGATTCCAAAGCATGTAATCTGTGCTATGGTATGCCACAGAATTTCAAAATTGGACCCTTTGATTCATTCCTGGGATATAAAAAATAGCTCTGTTTGTTTGTTTTCATAAATTTATCTTATATCTTATTCAATTGCTATGTAACTGCAATTGTTATTCGGGCACCGTTTGGCACGGTGGGCGGTTGTCATGAACACGGGGGTTAAATTGTTATTTGTTAATGCCCACCTAAGAAAATTCATCTACTTTTATGTTCAAACGGATGATATTTATTATGTGATCATTAACGGATGACATTTTAACCCATGCGTAGCGTATGACTGTCACCCACCGTGACATAAAACAGAACCTAGATTAATAGAATCATGGAATTTTTTGTTATTCAACAATGTCTTATTAAATTAATACAATCTTTGATTTTCACATTAAGGATTTGGAGGTTGGTTGGTGCGATAGAGCCTGTGCAAGACCAGGAAGGAACATATCGGCCTCAATCCTCGTGGTATTAATGACTGTTTAGCCATTTGGGGTTTCCAAAGAGTTACTGCTAAATCTATTGTTGAGCATAAAAATTCATTGGAAGTTGTGGTTTT